>JAOSYY010024985.1:41765-60485 GCA_025727935.1 Hebomoia glaucippe | reverse complement strand
GCGGCTTTGATATAGAACATATACATACAACTCTCTATATGTATGATAAAAATACGTACATTATGGAGATATTGAAAGATTTTTGAAAAAATACTATTATTTTTCAAGTCAATGCATTATTTGTGCATTCAATAGATGGAGTTTAAAAAATCGCTAAATTTCTAGACCTGATATTAATACTAGATAATATACATGTGCGTATTACTCTAGTACAAATAAACTAATTTCGTAAAATTGTTCTCACTTTCAGACTCGACTGGCTGAGTGCAAGGTGGCAATATCCATACAAGCTGACGAATAAGGATTATGAATAAAATTTGTGTGAGAAAATGCTCTTTTATTGTCTATTTATACAAAAACATACGAGAATGTAATCTGCTTACTGAAAAAAATCAACGAGCTCACACTAACCTGTGTCACACTAGCCAATGTAAGTTTTATGTACTAGGATCGCAGCAGACTCTTTATAAGTTGGATTCTTCGATGTACGCGCAGTACACACAACTCACTCATGATAATAAAACAAAGCGGTCATATTGAAACACTATAATTTTTATGACTACTTAATTAAAATACGAATATGGCCGACGTACAAAATTACAAAAATGGTAACATATTTCCTTAAAATAAATTAATATATATCTAATTACATTATTTACACAATGTTAATATTAATAATAATATAGTTTTATATATACGTACATGTAAAGTGATTAACGTCGATTTTAGATTACTATATAAAATATAATGAAATGTTTACATAACATATGTTATATATTATAGTGCGTCATCACGGTAAATATTAAATTACTAAGAGTAGGTATAATAATAAACAAAAGATATTCTAGAACTTTGCGCAAATATTGTGAGCTATCGGCATGACTGAAACATCATTATCTTGAGAGAGCGGAACGCGGCCGCGGCGGTGTCCCTATTCCTATATATGTTCTTAAACATAGATACATATATATGTTTAGTAAAAAAATAGCTAGTCAGCATTTCCGCGGGGACCAAAACCAGTTTGAAGCAAGAAGAGCTACAAGCTTCACACAAAAACATCTGATATCGATCCAATCGCATACGTATCAGAGCCGGCATCGTTAATTGTTTACTATATGAAATGTTAAATTTCTAATCCGAATATAAAACTAAGATTTTCTTTGCCAAAAACAGCATTTATTGTACCAGATAATTCTTTAGAAATTTAGATACTGTACATATGTATGGTATAATAGTATTGCCGTCTAAGTTGCCGAATTGAGCTCTATGTGTAAACCGGTAAATGCGATTAATAGAATTCACCTGGCTGTTTTTCCTCCTCTTCGCGCTGCAGGGCCTCCCGCTCGGCCGCAATACGCGCGTGCTGCTCGGCTATCACTTGGAACAGCTGCGCATGCTTAGCCGCCGCGGCCGCGACCGCTTGAGACTGCCGCGGTACCGACGTCTCTGAAAACGTGCAATGAACGGTATTATATTAGAATTATGTAAAAGAAAGTGCTGTAACACCATTGTACTCGTATATGAGATATCATATAATATAGCTTAGTTATCAGATTAGGTAACATATTATCTAATAAAATATCGAAATGCCACGTGGTATTTTGAAGCCTATCGATAATTGCATTACTTCATATACCTAAAAAAAATGTGATAATATTTAGTATGGGAATGGCGTCAAATTTACCACAAAAATCTCCCACATCTTGTACTATTTTTCTTAACATTCATTTGACATTCTCGTTCGTAGTAAATATAAACAGTTTTAATTTGCTCTTGTAAAGTTCATTCAGAAAGAGTTTAAAGCATACCGTCAGGGTACGGGTGCAGTGCGTGATCTTCAGCAATTTTGGCGTACAGCTCGTAGTGTCGGTTCTTGGCCTTCGCTACAGATTCGGAGTCAGTGGGGTGCTCCGGCAGTGGGTCGCTCAATTGCGGGTGGAAACCTTCGCGGTCGGCCACATAGTCCACCGTGCGTACATGCTGTGCTGGGTCCACATATGAGAACGTGCCTGTATATAGAGATTACAAATATTAAATACGCCAAATATATATTATTTAAAGTTGATATGAACACTTTAGAATCACTCCCGAGACACGTCGGGATTAGAGCAGTAGCGTGAAATAATTCGCTTAGTATAAATTATAATTAGCAAATACTAAAAAAATGTTATTGTGATCACCCGCTAAGTCGTAAAGGTCAACTACGGATCGGTGCGCGCCACAAAACTAGACTTAAATTTATTTAAACGAGCCGTACGCTCAAGAACGGGTTTAGGATTTAGTGATAAAACTTTGTTTAGCGCTTCGACATACATTTACAGAGCTCTTTTATTAAAATAAAATATTAATTTTTGTTTTCACCTTTTGTACAGAAGTCAAAATTATCTTGTTTAAGGCATTGTAAGATTATATGTAAGGTGTTAGCAAGACTCCCTGCCAATAACCGAGTAAAAATAAATTTATGGATTCTAAAATAGTTATCGTACTTATCTCCGAATATCTAAGACTTTGTACTTTGGAATGTGTTTTTGTTTGACTCAATCACGCAAAAAGGGTGGAATAGAAAGAACATGGACGAAATTGCAGATTCCAATTAATTAAGGTCTCGAGTTCTATCAGTAAAACGTCTGAACATGTTGTATAATGTACCAGTACTGGCAGATCCCAAATAGTAAGGGAATCCCCATAAAGAGGGCGGCGACGTGAAGGTGTACCTCTTACGACGCCACTTCCGTCGCTGACCTCGGCGTGTTGTCTGTCGGTGTGCCCCGGGTAGCGGCCTGCCGTATACGAGAACGCGTAGGGCTTTGGTGGCGGCTCAGTGCTCGTCGGTGCCTCGAACTGTACCTCACAGCGGCTCAGCGCCGCCACACACACCAATAACATGCAGTTAAGCAGCATCTGAGGATTTTAAATTAGCTTTAATGGATCGATGTATATATTATAGCTTTAAAAAACAACGGCCCACATACGTATAGACATGCAATACAAGCCCCAATAGCGTGCGCCTCGCTAGGTCTAAAGCCGCCCTAAACGTGAGCCGGTAGCGCATCGAACGGTGTCGGAATGTGGAGCCTCCGAGCTGGTTCTGACGACCTTTGCGCTTGCGTCACAACTGCGCGGACGATAAATATAACCTTTAACCAATTATTACAATATTGATGACGCTGGTTGGCGCGTTCCCGGGCCATTCAGAGTATACACGTGCGCTAAAAGCATGCACCAAACCATTTCTTTACCATTATGATGGATGTTTAATTGAATGAAAATATTAATTAAACGATTGGCTTGAACGGGTTATTGATTAACCAGTGTAATCAGACACAACGAAGAGCCGAGGAGCCAGCGGCTAGCGAATATATAAAACGCTATATATGTATATTCTGTTAATTGTTTTCCAAGAGGAGAGAACGCGCAGATGCGCCCCTACGACCCCGCCCGCGCGTCACCTATTATTGATAATCTTGTAGACGGTGACATCAGATCACGATCTCACAACCATAAGACACGGATCACATTAAATATATCTTTTAAATGTGACCGGTACAGGTTTTCCCGCTTATTAGCAATAAATATTATTAGATCGTTATCTCATAATACACAAAGGCTTACTCGTGTACCTCAACGTGAACTTTAAAATAAATTATTGTTTAAAAAAATAATATGGAGAAAAATATTATATTCTTCTAATATGACATTTAAATTACTCTTTTTATCCCTTCTAAGACTAAAATTGTGGCAAAAAATAATGTATTGTCATGGTTTCTAGACATGTAAGCAACTTTTTGTTTTAATTTATTGTCCTGAGCGTTGAGACAGCTTCGTTATAAGATAGTTATACATACAGGCTAAATCAATGGTGCTTTAATTTGTTTGTTGTTAGTTTATATTAGAATTAATAATACTCGTACATACATATGCAGAAGCTGGTGAAAGCATAAAATAGATTTATGCGTACGCCTATACGTAAAGCAAGCCGCGCGCACGCGGTTCGCAGAGCGGCCGTGAGCACATATTTTGTGTAAAATCCTTTGGCTGTTGGGAAGGTTGGCTCACTTTTACTTTTAGTATCAAGTACAGCGCGCCAGTGCCGCCGCTTACATAACGGTGAATATTATGTTTAGCTGCCTGCTTTGGACGATATTTTGAAATTGCACTACTATAAACATTTCAACTTCAATAGGAATTTATAAGAATGTGCCACATCACATTGGCCCAATAGTTCCAACGCTTTCCTTAATAACACTCGTCACCTAAACAAATAAGTGAGAGATATTGAAACCCATTTCTTGATCAAGAGCCAATCTTCAAATGGAGATTTTTTTTATCATCAGTCATTTAAGTCTAATATAATTTTTTATATTTTAATTTTATCCTTAGAGCACTTAATGATTTAAACCACCTTCTTTGATTAGATAAGATTAGCCCACAAATCTAAATGATAGTATCACTACGACGTCGGCGTGTTACGTAACCTGTAAAAGCGGTTGTAAGCACTAAATGTAGATGAAGCCAGCGGGTGCTCCACTAGACCCCCGGAGCTGTGCGCCTGTTGCTGGCTCAGTGAAAGTGCTCTAGAGACGGCCACAACTCGGCCTTGACCGGCGCCTATCACTTTCATCGTTACCTTGGCCCACTCATGCGCGGCAATCCCGCTTGGGCAACGAGTCCCAGCCGCGGTTTGCCTACTTCTAGCGCTAACACTCTCATACTCCAAACTACATGTTTGTTAATAATTTGTCTAAAAATTGTGAAAATTATAAGGCTACTTTTACAGTTTGATGTGGATGTACCGGTCGTCAGTCTGTTTAGTGAAGGGACATTTTATTTTTTTAAATAATCGACTTCGCTACCTTACAGGCTACGCTATACAGAGGTATCAAAGTGATTGAGGTATACAAGCGGCTAAACGCCTAAAGTCGCGTAGCCTTGGTGACTAATACATTTCCGGTTTGCCTCCACACCATGTACATACTGCTCCCAGGGACACGAACTGTACAAAGCATCACTCCGCCTACCGAACATCAGGTTATGAAGGCGAGATGGTGGGCGCGAAACCTAATAGCTCAGCTAATATGTATGACAGTGTCAAGACTGTCAAAACTATGCTCATAAAATTTTACTCATTCACGATCACATAAGTCGTAAGGTACGCAGATATTACGCAAATTCTGTTGATGCGGTAGTTCAGTACTACTTATACATCGACCAACCGACAGAGCTTCCTGCAGATCTATGATCTCGACGTGAAGCATCGAAAACGTGTTGCGGCTTACAATGACGCGGCACCAAAAAATAGTCTACTAATTTATCTGTTTGTTTATTCTTAAAATAATGCGTGCAATATTTAGACTTTAATTAGGTATACAGACACTCAAATATTTAAACATTAACTCCACATCCATACGTTTATTAACGGAAATAATTATAAATTGGACTCTAATCTTAAACCTAAAACAAATTTTTGCGCGATGTTTAATAGAAGTGGGATCTTATTATTTTCTTGATTTCCACAAGCTTTATACTGGGGATCATGCAATTCTTTTAAGTCATAGGCACAAAAAAGTTTTATAGTTGTTAGAAAATAAACATTCAGAAACGTGTCGATAAATTAATGAAAGTGTAAAACGTCGAGCTGCCACAATATACCTCAGGTTTTATTGAATAAAAGTTATATTCGTTATCTATTTCCTTACAGTGAGCTAAAATAATATATACTCAACAATTAAAATTCGTTGATTCACTTAGAATTCAAATAACGATTACAATTCTAAGGTTAATGCGACAAAGGTTTTGTTCAAACAGAAATACTTTCAAAAAAATACTAGATGTTTTTTTTGCGCGGTTCAGTTATAAAGCATCCGGACGTGATATTGTTTATCTTCGCCTTAAATCTTAATTATATAATAAAAATACTTATGCAATGCAACTAAGGATCTCAATGTTATTTTTTCCAACTAAGAATCCGGCTCGGGATAACATCCAATAATTCATATATTCTATCTCGTAACTTTACTGTTAAGAAATAGTGAATTTAATTTTAATAAAAACGTTTAAAAACATTTCTAATAGAAAAATCCGTGACCATCCATTGAATTTGGAAAGTAATCGCAGTAACTACGACCTTGTTTTATACGGATCAGAGAAGTATATGCGATAGGGAAACTAATGACCTCATATATCGAATTTGATTCTAGATTCGAAATACAATATGTGTCGAATTCATTGCGATCCGATACTTTGTGTGAGCGTATGACCTCCATTCTGCTACTACCGACGGAGACGGCATTAATTTTCCGAAAAGAACTAATTTTGGATTACAGCTAACTAATGTTTAATGTATTAGGTATGTCCAAGAATTAAAGAAGATTATAGATTTGCCTCTTTCTTAACAGGACTATGACTTTTCTATCGAAACTATGCTTTTGCATTCGACTAGTTTTGCGTCTGTTTTCGCGTGTAGCCCATATGATTATAGTATTAGCTAAAAAGTGTGTTTATATATCGATAATATATGACAAATTGCGATTCAACAATGCAGAACTGGAATGAGGCAGTGAAATACCGTTCCAGCTGAATGCTTTAACTTCGCTGTTTCGTCGTATTAATTTGGTGCTTCATCATCCAACTATATGAGGTTATGTTAAACGAGCAGTAGAGTATTTGTGACGTCATCAATACAAAGATCAATAGAGTAAATGTAACAGAGTTCTTGTAGTCGTGTTCTGGTCACCCTTGTTTTTGATAATTAGTAATTAGAATACATTTTTATTAACTATTACATGTATTAAAGGCGGAACGCTGATCTAAGCTAGAGATATAGTAAGAATTAACGGAATAAACTATGCTTTGATATTAAATATCGTACATGTACTCAAGTTTAGACTGAAATAGATATGGAGTTGGTATTTGTGAGAGTTGCGAAATTGCTCGATAGGAAAATTCTGTGCAAAACGCGAAATTGTATTTGTTAATACTCTATATACGGTTAATGCTTGCTGCGTTTGAGCGAACTCATTTTAACACCACTCCTCCCCCTCCAGTCCCTCAATTAGATTACGATCTTGTTCTTTTGAATTTATATAATGCTTTATATACACGTTTACAAGTACATATGTAACTAAAATGAGGGTTTTTTATGATTTGAATAGTAAAGTATACAGGACATCAATATTTTGGTGTAGCGCAGAAAGGTATTGGTGAAGTTTATCTTGGAAAATTATATTTTGCGAGTCAAGTCGAATACAAAGCAAGTCATGAACCGGCTACGTTTTCTTCCTACTGATGTTAAAATATTTGTCTAATATTAAACTATATAATAAATATTAAATAAATTATATGGAAAATTATTCACGTATTAATAACATCATCCGACGCCATTATTGAGTTGGACTTCATAATAAACTAGATATTTCCTGCGTATATACATGTACTACTTAAATGACTACGTATTCATAAAAAAATTGAAAATAGAAAATTTATTTCCGAATAAACCGAAATAAAAGTAAATAAGGCCCGCAGCAAAACGTCATTAAAAATAACAATTGATTTAATATGGCTAAGGCTCTAAGGTTGGCGTCGCGGCACCTAGATTAACTGATCTTGGAGGTGTCCATGGGCAACAGGAATCACTCACTAAAGATGAACTGTATGCTCGTTTGCCTTGCTATTGCATAAAAAAATTGACGCGCAGTGTGTATGTAGCTTTAGTTACCTTCAATAGAGTCATCGTTTGAAATGTTCTGACGAAACTAGTTATGTTAGACAATTTCGTATTTATAGAAAAACAGGAATTAGTTGTGACAAATACAAGAACCTTGACAGCCCTGAGATCAGATAGAGGTTCACATCACTACCTCTCAAAACGACGTAAACCTCTCGTAAATATCAGACTGTCTGTCTGTCTTTATCGCGAGGATTATAAGGAAAATACTAACCCTAGTTATCTACTAATCTTACTTAAAATACTTCAAGAAGTTTATTGAAAATATACATTATACCACCTTCAACTTTAATATTTGAATTTACAGTTTTATCCAATGAACCAGTACACAAAGTGAGAGGTATAGAGCTTAGGAATAGCAAAGTGTGCGATTACAGTCACCGATAAATATTTTTAATTCACAGGTCAACGTTTCAAAACCAAACGGCAGAAGCTTATGGAAGCTCAATAGTGACATTTAAGTTGTAACCGTTGAAGTAATAAAAATACAACATATACATTAGCTAAACAAGTCAAAAATTGTATATTCGATCCCAAATAATACAGTAGACCTCGTTGCGAACTTGAAATAATAATTATACAACACAATTATCTATTAAAATATAATTGCGATTTACTATGCTGTACGAGCTGTACTCACATCGAGAAGCTGAGCTGGGTACCGCTAACTCACGGTGGGAGCGCGACACAAACTGGTGAATGCAACGTGCTGTCGCTGCGCCGGCGATGAACGAATGGTAGAGCTGCGAACGGTGAGTGAACTGATAGATCTTACAGGGAGACATTTTGCTCTCGCGCTGCGTAAGGCGCCATCATTCAGGAGATGTATCTTTGTAATAGGCGCAAAGGCACCAGTCGGCAGTCCACAGTGGATACTGATCACACACGTACAAGCTCCGTCTCCACTATTATAGAAAATGTAAGTTAACGTTCCTAATTAATTATTGGTAACTAAGGGTCCTCTTTCTAACCGTAGGAAAAGTAAATGATGTGCCGTTGATCTATAAAAATAATACGTTGAAAAGTTTAAATAAATGATTTAGTTCATATATAGGGTATAACTATTTATTTGGGATCACAGTTAGGTATATATATAATATACTTTTAAACATACAATACGAAAATTACTTGTAACAAAATGATGTTACACCAATTGCTGTAAACTTTCGAAAATATTCACACATATTTTATTTATTTAAATTTCTAAGATATCCTTTATAATTATTTTTTGTGCATATTGCAAACAGTGTACTTTTGCATATCTCCTTTAATAGACGACATAGCAGTCAATATTATTAGTATTATATATGGGCATTGCCAATAATAACCAAAAAACTTGCAAATATTTTATGCAGAGGCTTCTAGTAGCCCTTTTTAGACCAGAACTTAAATTTCAAAAGGTGCCTTGCAAACATGAGTTAAACTTTCAATAAGTATCATATAATTTAGGTGCACTTCCTACCACAAAGCCAATTATAAACTTTATTACTGCGTTAATATTATAATGCGAATAATTTAAAGCTTTAATATAATATAATCATATGCTAAAATGTGTATGAATATTTAACTTGTAACAGGAAAAATACACATAATGTATAAGTAATTTCAACCGCCGCCTAACAAAATTAATGTTTTTTGTACAAACTATATTTTTTTTATAGAAAATCGGATCTCCGTGATGTAATAACACAAAAAGTGAGGTTTAATTCATAGATGTGTACTTAGTAAAAAATTACTTAATAGATTTTTATTTTACATATATTAATATGATAATTTATAATTTACTTATTGACTACTAAAAGAGGAAAATTAAAAAATATATAGTGTAGGGTTTTGTTACTTTTGTAAATAATAAGATTGTGCGTGTTTGTTTGAATACAAGATACACATCATGGTGTTGACACACCTGTATCTTTGGAATCGTGGTCTGCTACCACATCAGACCAAACACTGCAATTTAAAATACCTACGACGTATCCGTACACATTGCTACTCACACTAAACATAAACAATACGTTACAAATTTTCAAAAATCAAAGTTGTCTCATAATATTTTTGAGAGCGTTTGAACGGCATTTAGAAAAACTATTTACTTTGTTGAAAATGTTCCAGGTCCCTAAGAAATGATATGGTCGAAAAACAACGACAGTTGTTAGACTCGGAGTATAAGAAGACCGGCATCAGCCCCGGCGAGATAGCGCTGCTGAGACGCTGGCTGAGCACGCAGCCGCATTTGCCATACGACCACATAACAGGTACCACATCTAAATGCAATCTATAGGTATATTGAAAGTAAATAATATTTATAATATCTAGAATCTGACTTGATGTGATATCGGTTTGTATTAAAAATGGATTGCTGTTTGTTTGTTTCGCTAAAAGCGAGGAGTTGACCGATTTGGCTCATTTTGATCTTGAAATATACGTGACACCCCAGGCAAGGTTTGAACGATGAAAAAATTTAGAAAATTGCTGTAAAAATACTGAAACTACTATTTATATTTTCTCATAGGTACCTTTCCTATCTGACAAATAAGGTGCGTTCAGAAATCAGTCTTTTTAATATTTCATTTTATTCCTAATAATTCAGTTTATTTTTTTTAGGCTTTCTATTAATTTTTAGTTATTGACCTGTGCCACATAATTTAATTATATAGCAATACGAAATTTATCGCGGCGAATAATATTTATTAATAATGAGTCTATATGTGTTTAGATCTGGTCTTGTTGCTTTGCTATCATAGCTGCAACCGTAGCACGGAAATCGCAAAACAGGTGCTGGACCTACATTTCACTTTGAAGACGCTCTTCACAAATATCTTCAAGGACAGGGTGGTAGATGATGCTATCGTAAAGGCGCTCAGGGCTGTGTAAGTTCGCAAGCGGCTAAACTTTTTGCAGAATAACAAGACACGTGTTTGGCTAAGTTATTGATTGCTTCCTGTTCACCTTACCTATTTGAGACGAAACGTAAAGGTATTGCAGTGAACAGCTTGCACGAGCATTAATGGACATAATAAGTTTAACAATGCCGATATGATGAATTATTTGAAACTACTTAACTACCCAACCTCTGTTAAAGTACCACGTTTTAAAAATAATTTATTAAGAAGTCTTAATGCATTCGATTTTTAATTATTTCACAGCGATTCTTCTTAAGGAGTGCATTAACATATGATGCTATGTTGCAGTGTGACAGTGCGACTTCAGACACCGTCGCTGATGAATTACAACGTGGTGTATCATCGGCTCGTCGAAACTGATCTCAAAAACTTCCATTTTATACACATTGTCAGGTTTATAATTTTGTACTTTAATTAGCGACTATCCTAAAGGCTCAAAGAGAATCTTTACGGTCAAATAACCTTACATTCAATAACAGTTATGACATCACAACAAAAACGAAACGGCCGTATTTAGAAAAGTCACTAAAAACAAGCTTTTCATAAAATATTCATTTGACTATTTGATGGTTCGTCGCAATAAACTAAAACCCCGTTAAAGGATAGTTTTAACTTTTATGAATGTCATTTCTGATTAACAGTCCATTAAGTCCACTCTACTCTTATAGTGTGTTGACATGAAGAAAAGTTTTGTGTTGGTGTTATGCAATTTCAGATCTATCCTGATGCTGCTGGATCTATATCAGTGTATTGAAGGCACTTGGCCCGGACTCGAGATCGTCATAGACATGTGGGGCGTGACGCTCGGTCACATCACGAAGTTGGACCTGATCGTCGTACAACAGTTCCTCTACTTCTTACAGGTTCACTTAATATGGATTTGTCATCTAGTTATTTAATGACTGCCTCGACAGCGTACACATACATAATAATAATAAAACCAAGCTCGTGTCCTAAATATTTATATATACATTACATAATTTAATAATTAAATATGTTGTTGTACTATGTATACGTCTACTTCACAATTTCAATATATTTAATTTAATTTGTTCTTATTCCCTTCGATTTTCATTAATTTAAGTCGATTTGGATATTCGCTTCTTCCAGTTGATTCTTTAACTTTATGTAACTTATGCTAAAGATATCAAATGATTATATGTTTCATTGTACAGTGATTCTTGTCTCTACATATAAAACTAAGATAATAAGATAGTTTGCTTATTAATGAATTAAACTTTTTTGAAACTTTAGATATCGTAAGTTGTCACGTCTTAAGGCGACAATAAATTACATGCTTTAGGAGGCGTTGCTAGTGCGATTAAAAGGCGTACATTTTACAAATGCGCCGAGCTTTGTTGACAAGCTTCTGATGATCCTCCGGCGTTTTCTCAAGCCCGAGTTGATGAACATTCTCAAGGTGCATCCACTAGGATCCAACTCGCTTCAGGAGTACATACCACTGGAGGCGCTGCCACTGGATGCAGGGGGAGAGTTCATCACTTGTCAACAAGCTGTAGGTTTGTATATCAAAGCGCAATGGCGCTTGCCTAAAATCTCCTGATAGTGAGTAACAAAGGCAGCTAAACATTTTGTAACTTTTCTTTACTTCAAAAAAGTCGATATATCAATATTATTGTTTGTGTTTCAGACGACAATATTGAAAGAATTCGAGCAAATGCAGATTTCTTTGTCCTAGAGAACAAAAGTCGTGTGATTGAATCTCTTCGTCCAGGTAAACCAAAGAGTATTAGCGACGTATTTCATGGAGTTGAGGGATCCTTCAAGAAGCTAGATATCGACTAGGCAGGTGCCAATTGCATGCGCACGCGTCCATGTCGCTTCAAAATCACTAGTTGCAAATATGTACGTACCTACATGAAAGTTACAGTCGTCTTTCAAGAAGAGTGGTATTATGTTATTTAGTATATAAGATTTAACGCACGCCCAGAAATACTATAATATAAAAGCTCTTTAATTATTTCTTCCAACCCTTTCTAAGTTATTAAAAACGCTAATCAATATAAGCTTACCTTTTTTGAGGAATGATGTTTCAAACTTTACATCTTTTGTGACGTTTGTATAAATTATAAAACATTGTAATCATTCGCTACAAAGGTATGCCCCTCTGAGCATCTGATAATCATTTATGGTAAGGATATAATTGAAAAAGGAATGAACGTATTAAACTGCATTTCCTTCGTACCTGTTTAAAATTATATTTATTTTAAGTATTTAGGTGTTGGCTTAGTACATTTTGGATTGATTTGTTTTAATTTAGTAAAATCTATGGTGTTGTGTTTTCTTTAAGTTACTAAATGAATAGGTCCATGATTAAATTAAGATCCGAATTCGACAACCTAACTAGTATCAGACAGAGTACGAGGCACAGTATAATTCAATCGGCAATTTTATTAGAAAATGTTCCTCTTTATCAAATTCCATATTTTAATAATAATGTTTTCTAATTGTTGTTGAGAAATTTAGGTATAAGTGACAGAGCACTTGGCTGTTGCATTGTTGTGGAATAAATTTTTATTTATCTATAAAATTATTTCATTACCCACCACATTCACTATGCACATCTATTTTTTTGATAAAACAGTAATAGAAAACACTACCATCGAGGGTTATCCATTATCTGTTTGTAACGTCTTCTCGCTTAAGCTGCGAGTAGAAAAATGTTTTTTTAAAGAGATAGTTTAGATCACTGAAGGACGTAACTTGACTGAATATTGTTAAAGAGACGCCATGTAATAGTACTGCCGTAGCCAACGCGGCAGACGAGTGCGTTCCGCGCGGCCGAAGACCGTACGGCTAAGTTATTTGTTGAAGGCGTTCGCATTGGCTACACACTATACCGCGATTTGGGTACTCATTATACTGATGTAAGTTATATAAAACGCAAATATCCTTTCCAAATTTGTCCATAAATCATGATAAATGTGTAAAAAAACCCTTTTGTCATATACTTGATACGTTTAAACATTTTTCTCAAAACTAATTTAATTTAATATGAATGAAGTTTATTAAAAATAATTAAGACTTAATATAAGTATAATGAGTAGATAATATTTGCATTAGAGACACTAAGATAGAAAAAGTGTTTAAGTTTATTAAAATGTATATAGATGTAAAACAAAGTGCTTAAATGAAGATTACTTTGTATTTTTTTTCAGCACCAGAAAAAATAAAAGGCCTAATACTAAACATACGAACAACAGAATAAAATGCAAACCAATTTACAACATTGTTTATAAAATAACATTTATGTATAGACATACGAGTAAATGTTGAACTTTCTATAAAATCAATTCCTGATGTGTAACATTATAATTTAATATAATTATAATTCCCGTGGTATAATAGCTATAGGTTGCATGTTCGCGTGCTTTCGTGGCGTTTGCGACCAATGGACATATGTAACTATACCTTAAAATTCGTGGTTAGTATCTAATCAATATTTTTTGCTGGTAAATAAAATAGCGCACAATATGCAAAAGGCATGAACAATTAAAATAAGTAAATATCCTAAATAAATCCTTATAATACTAAGCGAAATAGTTTTACATTTCTCTATCGTTTGTAGTTAGTTTTTCGGGCAACAAAGAAATAAATAAGGACTTAAAATAAACCCAACTGTTACTTTAGTTACATCGGGAATGATAATAAAATATAACGAAAAAGATAGCTACGCTTTATTTTTCTGACAAAATTTCATTATTAACCAAAAAAAATAAAAAGCGTATCTGTATTTTGTTTTGGATACCTACTAGAATACTCGTTGTCCTCTAAGTGTTATACTGTAGACTTTAAGACAATACAAATGATATACAAAGGTATCACGGGGTGAGGTAAGCATTGTACAATTAACCCATTTCATACTGGACTACCCAAAGAATTAAAGACACAGGTTTTTTAATTATTACGTATGAATTTTTTTTTCAACGTTTAAATTTTTCATAAACTGTTCAAAATCAACTTCGAGACATATTGTTAAAAGCTTTTGGCTTGCTGTATAGGTCACTAAGTTGAACAATGTTTGTTGCCGTAACGGTGAGCGATTATGCATCATACGACCGGTCTATCACTGCCCGTGTGTGTGTGACACTAAGATCCGGCTCCGGCCTCGAATTTATTTATCGGAAATTATTAACATAAAGAATTTGTATAATTAATTTCTTTTATTGAGCTAATCTTTGTAACAAGGAAATTGATAATTATTTTATGTTGATTTTTTGTGTAATAGAAATTCTTCAAAAACATAAAATAAAGCAACCATTGCACAATATTAGATAAGAATATCAACGAATAAAATTTATTACTCTAATCACAAAGCGAGATCAATTGCAATTTATAACTTAGGATATTATCTGATAAACAGGTTTATTTCAGAGCTGATCAAACTCTCGACAACTCGCTTGAGAACTTTAATTACACTTCGGCGTCGTTGTATGGGGCGGCGCTTCCCATTAAGACATATGACACACCCGTTACAGCTGAACTTTATTAAAACTTACATAACTATCTTCACTTATATTGACTACACAATAAGTTTTGTCTTAGATTTCGAGCTCTCATTGTAATTTCACCCAATTGTTGAGGGTGGTGACAGTAGTGATACACATGAGTCACAAGGGTGGTGACGCGTGGAGAGTTCGAGCCGAAGATGGCGACGAGGCACGTGGCACCAGTTGGACCGTTGAGGGAGCACAGGCCTTCATACTCAAGGTATTTGTTAGTGCACCTCCTTACGAGTACATCACACCTGCGTACGAGTACATCACACCTCCTTAGGAGTACGTCACACCTCCTTGAAGACATTCCAGTTGCCCGTCATTGTCTAGGGTAATATTTATATTTCTGGCTATCCAAGTAGTTTACTTTATAAACAATCTCTTTGTACTTGTTTGTCTCTTTGTTTGCTTTATACTCCATTTGACGCCCTATCGATTGCAGATCTCAACCGTTCTAGGGCTAGCGCCGCTGCAATTTGAAGCGCGCACAGATGGGTATCGCCTGCGAGTTTCCGCCGGGATGTGTCTCTACAGTTATGTGCTCATCACCACGCTTGGTAAATGCAACGCACGCATACATAACCACCCAACGTAATGCTAACGCAACTTATCGCCACCATAACTTTCAAAATTACGAAACATAAAATTCTGTACTTGTTTCAACGACAGCAGTCTTTTTCTATTAAGAATGTAGATGTTCGTACATAGCATCTGGATGATGTTGTCACATAAATAATCTTTACGTGCGGCAGTGGCGTGTACGGTGGGCGGGCTGTGTGCAGAATTGCGCGCGGGCGTCCGCCTGGCCGTGCGCATGACTAGTCGCACCGCACAGCTCGTGTCTACGTGCGACGTACTTGCAGTCGCACTCACTGCCAGCGCCGGCGTTTATCAGGCGCCCTCCAGGATGCGAAACATGCTCGAATTCATGGAGAGCGTGGCTGCTGTTAGTATCTATTTTAGTTTGAAATCTCTACTTAGAACCAAAGCGAGATCTGTCAAGTAAAGCTCTCTTCAACTGTACGACTGATGGCTGTGATAATATTATTTGTAATTTTAATTATAAAAAATATTGCTAGACTTATGGGTCTTTAAGCAGAATTATACTATATGTTACACGCTGCCCCAGGTGGACGCAAAACTAGGCACCAGAACTTCGCGAGCGGCCGAGCGACGGCTTTGCGGTATGCTGCTTACCGTACTGGCTTGCTTCACGCTGCTTATTGCTGACGATTTCTGTTTCTACGCGCTACAAGCCCGCCACGTTGGCAGACACTGTGAGTCAGGTAGAAACAAACTATCTACTGAATCTCCGAGTATAAATAACATGTATATGTGTTGGTGGGTAGGGGACGTGGTGACGAACTACGCCGGCTTCTATATGCTATGGTACCTAGTGCTGGTGCTCGAGCTACAGTTTGCGGTGACAGCATTAGGCTTGCTAGCACGCCTAAGGGTTATCAATGACGCTCTTGAACGTACTGCCGCGCGCCTCTTGACTTCCGGTGAGTGCAAATCACTCAAATTATGCGAATACATCTTATTAATTTTTATATAATTATTTTTATAAAAATTAAATCAAATTTAAATAAAATGCATATGCATTTAAATAAAATATTGGATAAAATTATTCAATATTAGACATTGTTATAGGTATTTTTTTTCTAGTAGAAAAAGTAAGCGAACCAGTACTTTTAAACGTATTTGGAGGAGCTCGGCCCGCAATACCACCTGCCGAGGCGGTGCGAAGATTAGCGGTTTTGCACGGCACACTCACCGAGGTGTTGCGCCGTGTGGAAAGTAGCTACGGGCTCCCGCTTGTCATCGTCCTCGCCTCCACGCTTCTGCATCTGATCGTGACGCCGTATTTCTTCATTATGGAAATCTGTGAGCTTTCCTGCCATTTCTATCACGATACAGCCCCACGGCTTGCAACCTTTACGACAACTATTTCTGTACAGTAATATCGACGCACCGCATACATTTCTTGGTGTTACAATTCTTGTGGTGTGCAACCCACGTGCTGCGAATGCTCATCATCGTGGAGCCCTGTCACTACACAAATGTCGAGGTAATATACGTACGTTAATCCGAATTGTAAATAGTGGTTTAATTGACTTTTGAGTCTATTGAGAGCCTGAGCAGCCTATATCGGTCAGTATTGATGATCGTTTATTATTTACTCAAAAAGTTTGTCACTAACATTGAATGATTATTTATAAATACTATACAGAGCAAAAGAACGGAACTTTTGGTGTGTCGGTTGATGCGCATGTCATGGGCGACGGCGGGCTCGCTGCCCTCGCGCTTGGAACTGTTTTCTCGCCAGCTGATGCTGCAACCCGTCAGCTATTCGCCCATGGGGCTGTGCACGCTTGGCCGACCGCTCGTCGCAACTGTAAGTGCGCCGTCACACTATCATGTAGCGCAGATTCAAACGGTGTACACCACTAAAGTGGAACTTTATGAGTCTGCTCTCAGATATAAATAAATTGAAATGTTCAATATACTTAGTACTAAAATGATATGCTAATATACATGTTACAGGTACTGGGGGCGGTTAGCACGTACCTCGTTATACTGATCCAGTTCCAACGATACGACGCATGATGCACTTGAACGACGCATAATATACAAACTGTATAATTACACATTAAACCTTGTATTTCACATTATGTCCCGTTCAGTCTGCTTCAAAAAAGTTCGTAGAGTCTGCTTCAGAATAAGTACAAATCTCTGTATTGATAGTGGAGACAGAAGTTAAAACGACCTGTAAATCACTTTAAAACCTTTTTATGTATGAAGAGACCCAGACATAATTTAAATATGATTTGTTTTAGAAATATGTGTCATTTATTTAATATTTTACCAAATACAAAATATTTTAGCCGATACGGGAATTAAAACCCATGACTCAACCTTTTTAGGAGAAGGTTATGTACACCAATAAGCCAGTCAAAACGGCTTACTGTGCTTTAAGTAAAATCGCCTGTTCTTAACATAACGTACTCAATACATCTATTGCATTATAAAAAAATCAAATATTTAATAAAGTGAATTATAATAACACACAATTTATAAAAGGCTTAATAAAAAAAAGAGATGGGTTTTGGAAAATTTTAATTTCAAGTATAGTTTGTATCTCTCTTAATACGTATAATAACTTTATCGAGGTGTGTGAAAGTGAAGAGATTATAATTTACGGAGCACAGCAATTCACTTAATCATGTCAGGCTTTCATGTCAGATTTCATATTCAGGTAAACATTGAGTTTACCTAAATATGAAATCACGTCTTCTTGTGGCACATGGGTGACGTCACATGATTTTGCACACGGCGTGATAGGTGAAAATTTCGGTTTGATATTGTTTCTGTATTGTACAAATATGTTACAATATTAAGTGGAGAGGCAATAAAACCAGTTCCTAATGCAAACATTTACATACCGGTATATTATTATAAATGTTTTGTACATTTGTTATTTTAAAGATAATATCATTATTTATTATCGTTAAAAAGTATTTTATTTTATTATTGCTTAGATATAAAATGATATCATAATAAAAAGGACTACCGT
>JAOSYY010024985.1:0-41665 GCA_025727935.1 Hebomoia glaucippe | reverse complement strand
ATTTATTATCGTTAAAAAGTATTTTATTTTATTATTGCTTAGATATAAAATGATATCATAATAAAAAGGACTACCGTTGATTGTAATAAATACATTAAAGTACCTTGTCGTACCACGACGCTAACTAAGCAGGTGTGACAGCTCTTCATCATCCAGTCGCATGTGCGGGTTGATAGTCGCCATAGCTTAAGCATGCTCGCATCCACGTATGCTCTGGAGCTGGCACTTACAGATTTGCAATTGGCGAAATAGTGACCGCTGAGCTTGTCCACCTCGTCTACCGCAAGCTTTACTGCAGTTTGAGCGCCTGCTGCGGGGCTTTTGCTGAACAGTAGAATTATATATATCACTATTTGAGCAATAGATTCACCTCGGCTTCTAAATATTCCAGTTCTCACAATACCCGGATCAGCACATTTTACGACGACGTGAAAATTAATTAAATATCTATTTAATTGCCGTTCGAACAGAATTAGGCACAGTTTGCTGTTACAATAAGTTGTGAACCAGTGGCCATGTTTATCGTACGCTTCTACATCGCCACCTGCGAACCTCTGTGCCAATGAACTCATGTTGATAATCCTGGTGGGTTCAGACGAGCTACCCGTCTTCTTCAGCAGCGGCAATAGTAGTAACGTTAGTAGAAAATGCCCATAGTAATTTACTTGCATTATAAAATTTATCCCATTCTTGGTGAGGAAGTCTTCTTCTACGCAAACCCCAGCGTTGTTAAGCAGCACGTCCAGGCGGTGCTCGGAGCGAATCACGTCAGCAGCTCATGCCCGTACCGACGCTAGTGATGCCAGTTGCAGCGGCTTGAACAGCACGCTTTCGTTGTTCGTGGATGTGATGATGTCTTCTACCGCACGAACTCCATCAGCGTATTCGGGGCCAGTCAGAAGAACACGAGCCCCGCGCCTCGCGAATTCTCTCGCAGCTTCGAGGCCTGAATACCTGACGTCCCGCCTGTTACGAGGACTGTCTTTCCTATCAGACTTTTCTTTGAATTATATATAACATAGTTTCCGCTATATCTGCAATAAACCGCAATTGTTGCACCGAATATAATCCCAAGTAGCACAATGGTGCAAGCCACCATTCTGCACCGTGGAGAGGCCCACTCCGTCGATTTTATTTCGATAATGTCACTCCACTTAGCCTTCCCAGCCTATATGCGCTGAGTGGCAGCAGTAAATGCTAATAAGTAAGCCTCCCCTCCTAGGTAAGTACTCTAATTACGCATCACAACTCCAACATGTCGTAAGGACCCAGTTTCGTACCGGTGCATCGGTAGGCTGTGCCTTTAAACTAACTTACTTTTCATAAAATTCATATCTTGTAACATTAATTACATACATACATACATATAATCACACCTTTCTCCCGTGGAGGCAGGCAGAGGCCAGTTGCCACCTTCCTGACGAACTCCTTTCGCTTTCTCTACCCCCATTAATGCTTTCCTAAACGCTCGGAGATGAAACAGACTAGAGAATAAATAACCCTCAAATATCTTCTTTCAGAAGTTTGGCAATTTCATATGGTAACTACAAAAACGGTGCTAAACGTGGCTCCATCTTTGTTTTTAGGCGTCTGTCTTTACTTCATATTAAAAACAATGAAATAGTAAAGGCAGTGAAGGTCAAAAGTTGTCAAGTTCTCAATATACATAACACGTTTCATAACGGGTGTAGGCAAGTTCCACATTTTAATTGTGCAACGAGATGAAATTAATTCCCAAAGATTAACCTTTTATTTATTTATTTATTAAAAAAATGACTCTATATATATACATATATACCTCTCTATTATAAAAACATTTTAATAAGTATTTACATAATAATTTAAAATAACGAAAAACAATGAAAGCATCGTATAAGTACAACGATAAAATACAAAATGAGATCTTACGCATCACTCAAATCTCGGGTTCATTTACCCCTGTCTAAAAAGTTTATGTTGATACTTGATTTTTTTATATTGTTACTTTAAATAAATTCAGCAGTTTTATTCACAGATCGCGTTCATACGATTGTAAAATATAATGCACAAACACAAACATGTACGAGCGCTTGAACTAAATATGTTGTTAATAGAACTTCTATGAACTTCCGGCACCTCAAGAATATAAAAATGTTGGTCCATAGAACATCTATTAAATCTATATAAATTAATAAAATCGGAGTTTGTAATGTTAGAAAATGTAACAGTTTTACAACTTATGTTAATTTTATAAGAAAAAAAATATTAGAGTTCCACTCAGTTACATTAATACTCATGAAATTGTGAGAGGATTCTCCTCTGTACAAAGTAAACCATCGACCATTAAAAAAATTAACACTATAGAATTAGCTGATAATACATTGCATTTAACATTTTCATTTTATCAATAACGTTAGAGTTTTACAACTTTGCCAAGTAGCCAGATCTAGTGAGTAACTTACGTGTTATTTTTGACCAAATCATTGAGGAAAGTTCGAAGGATATGTAAAAATGTACAAATAGAGGCTTAAGTATATCCACATTTTATTTTTATTTTCCTACACTAAGTATAATGTACGAGGGTTATTGAAATTTTAAGCTAATATGCTTCTAATAGGAAATTACTCTACTTCCTATAAAATTTCATTGCCGACAGTTGCTCAGTGAAATAATTTTCATACAATGGACAAGGTTGTGAATGATAAGAAAACAGGTTATATTTTATGATCATGCTTTAAAAATTAAAGATGTTTTTAAAAGCCAAATATTTAAAATCAACTTACTTTTTTAAGGCGCATTATTATTAAACTATTTACATATTAACATACACTCTTCGTAAAGACGTCTTTATTTGCGTTCAACGAAATAGATTTATCGACTGTTAACAAATGTCACCGGTCCACTGTCAGATTGTCATATGTCATTATTATTTATATTTTATATAGTGCGGAATATCTTGAAACGTATACATCGTGCACTAAAGAAATTGGTGACTTTACTACTAAACTAAAGCAGTGTGAGCTAAACGTTATGGCGACAGTGCCCTTTGGTATTAAAACACAAACGCAAAAATTATGTAGCCTTTACAAAAGAGTTTTACGCAATTTAGAGTCGTTTTATGATAGACGGTAAGGTTTTTACATCTAACATTTCATTGACTGCTAAGTTTCAATTACGTAATTTTGAGGAATCTTTCTGTTATTTTGCAGTTTTAATCATTATACAATGTTCTTATGTACATCATTGTCAATTTTATCAATATGTCTTCATATATTAAGTTGAAAATCAAATTTGGAAATTAATCTCACTGCCGAGGTAAACAATTTTATCTCAGTGTAGTCATTGTTAAAGATCTGTAGTAGTAATTCAATTTCTTAATGGATATACTGTACTGGTATGGGCATCCATCGTATATGTATCATTTGAGATCTATCAAGTTTTGGGTCGAAATGTATTCTAGAAAATATATTAAATATTATATTTTTATTATAAATCAGTCTACTTAATATACCATGTAGAAGTAAGACAGTTGTGTCAAAGAAATGCCTAATATTTATTTGTCGTGATATCGTAGTATGGTCTTTGATTTGTAGTATAAAGTACTCATAGAAATGTACTATAATACACAGTTTTTTACAGTAGATTATTTATGGTTACAGGAATGTGTACCGTTTCCAAGCAGTTCTAGCACGGGATCGATTTGACAAAATAGCGGCTCTTAAAGACCAGCGAGATTTCAACCGACGTCTGAAAGAGGAAGAAGATGCACTCTTTGCCATCATACATCCTATACCAAAGAAATGTAAGTTACTGGAGTCCAATTATATCTTGAAATTTACTGTATGGCTATATGAGGCACTTTCTTGTTTATTTAATGATCAACTTTTCTGTGTTTTCATTGCTTATTATACTTATAATATTTGCTAGTTTGTATTGTTAATGGATCTATTTACTCAACTAATCAATCAATATTATCAAATGTTATAAACATATTTTATTGTTGTTATTCAGTCCCATTGAGTGTGGGTGGCGTAGCCTACAACCGAGTTGTGACACCACCTGATTGGGTACTTGATTACTGGCACCCTCTAGAGAAGGCACAATACCCTGAGTACTTTAAGCGTCGAGAGGAACGTAAGAAGGACTTTGTTGCAATGTGGGAGAAGGAATATGGCAAGGATGAGCCACAAAACAAACACCATTAGACACTTAGATTTTATGCCACTTATAACAATAGTATACTTATGAAATAAATTAATTAGAGTTGATACTGTGCCGTTTATTTATATTATACATCAACATATAGCCCTGTAGACCAGTCTTTCTCAAAGCGTGCGATAATGCCCCCTTGGGTGGCGTTTGAAACCTAGAGTGGGGCGTTAAAGGGCCCAGAAAAATGGGGGGCTTTGATGTGGGTTAAGGAGGCGATGTATAATTTGTAATTTCATTTACTTTATATAGTATTTTAAATTTCCCTAAAAACTCGCCTACTACATTATAATAAATAATTAGTTTATATTTCTACCCTGTATGTTGTTATAAAAACTTAAAATAGATTCCGTAGGATAGCCCGCACATCGTACGCAATCTAGTTGAAACTAGTTTCTGCGCATAAAGAAAGATGATCGATGACAGTTAAAAAATTAAATAAATTTTACCTTAATTACATTTCACCAGATATCACTTTACACGTTAGGAAAATAACTATGCCATGAGTTTTAAAATATTATACATACGTAAACTAACGGAATCTAGCTTTCTTTACTTTTTTCTTGTTTTTAAAATAAGTGCATATTATAATATTTTCCTAGCATTTCATAAAAAATTACTGAAGTAAGAATCATATTTTTTATATAAAATAGAAATACTGATATAATTTTTGTTCCAAAAGTTGTGTTAGAACTTTTTTAGATTATTTTTCAGAAATAACAATATTTTCAAAGGGAAAAGAAATAAGTTTGATTATCAATACTCTAGACCACTAACTATCATAGATTCGTCAACCAAAACTTTGTAGCACAATGCAATGTGCGGCAGGGTGTGTTTAAAAATTCAACATAAATTATTTTGTGATCGGATGTAACAGTATCACATCAGAAATTAAAAATAGTCATTTTGCTGTTTATATAATGTAATAAATCCTGTGTTTAGAAAATATAGGTATTATTTTGTATAAACATACATATATGTTGTTATATTAAAAAAAAAATTCTATATCTCTATCCTATCTAGGGTACGGGTGTATGAAATCTACTTAAACATGCTTGTCATCATTATAAAGGTGATCTTACTAACTTAATTATGATTGCCTGGTACATTTCTACCAACATCGACTTATTTAATACAGAAAGAAGCCTTATTTGTTCTGAGACGAGTCACTGAGCAAAAACTTGTGTAAACAAAACATTGAGACATGTGGGGCAGGCGTTGTGTTTAAAAGTTGTATGCTGATGTGCTGATTCAAGGTCTGCGTATGCGACAAGTGAGTACTAGTGACGGGAAATGGAAAAAGTCACGTCATGTCTATAGACATGACGTAACATATATGTCCTTAATAATAACTAATTATTAAGTGTTGTCAAACGGTTTCTTTCTCTGCGGCCCTAACCATCGGTAGCTTGGGCCAAGCTGCGCTTATGGTGGTCTTCTAGATTATACTATTTTTATTTTTTACTTTCACATCTATTTTATAAAAACCTAAATGAGAATTTAAATATATGAGAGAAAACTAAAAGATTAAGGGAAGTAGGCAATATAATAAAAAGGCAAATAAATTTCTTTGATAGTTTAATATTAGTCGTGTCAAAACTTATGCAACAATATTTTAATAAATAATTACAATTCGTACAAGGCTCGCTCGCACACACGCTCTGTACACATATAAAAATATATCCCTTAAACTATATTGCTTAACCTAGAAGGATAAGAGTTTTGTAAATGCATGTTACATTTATGATATGAAAACTATAGTCAGAGCACCAATAAGATTTGTTGCACCGCGTTTCCCGCCACGCTCACTCTTCATACTTGTTAAAGGCGCCTTTCTGTACCGATTGACTTAATAATTAGCCTAGCTAATAAAACTTACAAAAAGGGTTTAAATCCAGATTTGAGTGTTTATTTTTAATTGCTATACAAAATATACTACCACAACAGGAGTGCGCAGCGGGTGCGCACGCGGGCATTATATACAATATTTACACTACGTGCGCTCGCACAATCGAACTACAATATTTGCTGTTATTTACAAAGTATATATTACAACATATTTCTATTCGTCGGCAGAGCGGCTCAGGCAACCGTTCTTACTTACAACATAAATCGAACTAGGGCAAAGTATGGCAGCGCGCGGTCGCAGCTCTTGCGGCACACACACACAAACAATTAATTAATACATATGCATATTTATATTTAACAACTAGTCAGTATAAGTTCATGTCGCATTATCTCGATCACAAAGTACAATGGAATGTATTTACACGTTTATACAACATAATGGTAACAGCTGCGGCTAATACTGATTGAGGATCGCCTACGGGAAGGAACTGTGTGTCGTTAAGAGAATATCTAATTATTTTAAAAGATTAATTCATCCGATGAATTCCCAAGTGGTCAAACACACAATAAGACGTAGTAACACATAACACAATTAGATCTAGGCGGAATATATATTTCAGTCCATGGTCCGTGGCGAGAGAAAACGCTAGAGGGCGCGCGAGCGATGCTCGAGCTCGCGGGCCGCGCGCCTTCGTCACACGTCTGTGTGCCTGCCGGGTGTCATATCCTCTTCCGCTTCAGACTCTTCGATCTCACACAGATTGGTGGAGAGGTCGCTGCACGACCCGCCGCCTCCGAGTAACGAGTGTCTCTCTTCTGAAAAACAAAACATTGATATTGAAAACTCTTGCTTGATCGATTAACTTAACTGGTTTTCAAACTTATTTATATAAATTAATCTAATTAGCATTACGTTCTCTACATAGTTGAATGCGTAGTCAATACATAGGAAGTAAATAGTTTAGAAACTAATCGATACAATAGTGCAGTATGATGTTATATTTGTTTCAAACATGAACAAAATTAACATTTTGCTGTATAATTCAACAACTAATACTAGTAAGTAAAACTAAAATGAAATATTTTGAAATTAGGAATTCTACCATTGACGTATACGGAAATATAGTAAAAGTATAATATAATATATTTTTTTATCTAATATTTTGCTAAGTAAAAAGCCAAATCATGGCGTTGTAGAACAATAATTGTTTTATGGCAAGCATTTAAATAATAATAAATCTACAAAGCATCATCGACGTAACTGACCCAGCATAGTAATAAGGCTGTGCGCGTCGGGCTCGCGCCCCGTCCGCCGTGTCCGCCGCACTTCGATCGGTTCATCTATCTCGCTCGCCGGTAGGTACTCGTCGGCGTGTAGCAAATACGACGAGGCTGAATATAGATTATAAGTTCATAAACTTACAAAATATATGGATTAATTGATCAAATATTTCACTTTTGTAATATAATAGATATTACTCGAAAGTAGATAAAACATTTACCGTCAGTGAACCGGTGTGTTTCGAGATCATCTGGGGCGGAGTCTGTGTCCAGCGGTAACGGAGGCGGTGGCAAGCGCTGCGGCGAAGTGCGCGGTGAGCGGGGCGAGCGCGGACTTGGAGGCGATGGCGGAGAAGACGAGTCCGGCCTTTCCGAACCAGCTACCTCGCTAATACCAGGTAAAGCGCCGCCACCACCACACCAATCCGAGCAGTCCCAATGGTAGCCTCCCACTAGGTCGCCGCCGCCTCCCTGTAGTCCGACTGCACCAACGACCCCCGCGACTGCGCGTCTTACAGTTGCTGGAGACGGAGCGCGAACACGAGGTTTGCAACTTTTTAAGTCTGGAATTTTTTGCATTTATATTATAAAGGGTTTACCTGTTTTTATAGTATGAAATGAAGAGAAAATAAAGCCCGAGAAGCATGTTGTATATCTCACCATTGTAAATTTTATTGTCTACAAAAGTCTGTAAGTGCATCTGTTCAGACCAGGGCTTCCGGTCGTGGTCGATATTAAGGTTACGCAGGTAGTCTGGAGGAATCCCCTCTAGTTCATCGCCTGCCGATCCATAGGAACGCAAAGTGTCAATATTGTTAAGCGGCGGTGGTTCCGCACACGACGCAGGACGTTCACGCCTCACTGCCTCCAGGTTAGACAGTTTGCAGGCGCGTGGAGGCAGTTTGTCCAGTGCGCTGTTGAGCGGCGCCGGAGGGGTTCGAGCTCGCCGTGCACGGCGTACGGCAGCTGGCAGCGCGCCGAGTAGTAACAGCAATAGCAGTACACCCATCGCTGCGCCCAACGGCCAGCGCTCTTCCACCGCCCAATGCCACAAGTCGCGAAGGGCACGTGCTCCGCCCGCCGCCTCCCCCGCCATAACTGCGTCCGAATAAAGAGGGTTCCCGCAATTCATTCCTGTAATAATCAAGGCGTTGCCTAGGTTCATTATAAGGTAGTAGTGAATGTTATGTATTTTGTAGCTTAATATAATATTTATCTTTATATGGTTTATTATATTTTCTAATTAAATACAAATAAACAAATTAGGCGCACAAGTGAATATTTGGCAATATTATAAAGGTGTATGTCACCAGCTTTTAACAGGTAAATTAGGATAGCTATTAAAAATATACAATATGATTATCTATTTACAACCTTATTAAGTATTGGTATATATCGTGTGGAGTGAGCAATAGTTATAGATATTAAGATTTTTGTTACCTTTCATTTTCATTAAGTATATAATTTCTTCCTATCATAGTAATGTTTTGTTTACTTGTAAGTTAAATATATACAAAGATTGTATTATCTAGTTGGTAAACCTTAATAATAAATAAATGTCTCGTTTCGGTAATTCAATATAAATGGAACAAACCTGTCTTGTCAGGAGGACACAGGCAGCGAAATGAGCCGGGCTCGTTGAGACAGGTGGCGCCATTGAGGCAGGGTTCGCCGGCACACTCGTCAACGTCATATTGGCAGCGCGGTCCGTAGTAACCCCTACAGCGGCAGGATGGGCCCCATTCACCCTCTTCGCAGGCGCCACCGTGCGCGCATACGCCCGCTTCACACCAGCGGCCGCGCTCGCAACGTGTACCAGATAGGCCAGCGCTGCATGCGCATCGGTATCCCTCGCCCTCCGGTGAACAGAACCCACCGTGCAAGCAAGGTTGAGAAGCACAAGGATCCGTGTCTACTTCGCATTCGTGACCGACGTAGCGTGCGTGACATTCGCACGAATAGCCACGTCGATCAAGTTCAGTCACTTCACGACACGTGCCGCCGTTGAGACACGGTTGAGCGGCGCATGGACCGGGCGGTGGCAGCGGTGCACAGGCAGATACGACGCGCGCGCGCACTCGCCTCACAAGCTGCACGCGTCCGTCACCCGAAGAGCCGCCCTCCTCCACCGGTAAACTTGATCCACCCACTTTCATATCAGTTATGCACCCGTGGAACCCGTATGTTATCTGTAATTATTTTTTTCTTATTATATTGGTGTCTATAATTTATAATTTCTATTAAATATGTCAGAGCAAAACAATAAACTAATAAACAGAAATAAAATCAGCACATTAAATTATTTACTTGTTTTCCATTTCCTTTTTCTAAAAGTGAAATACATATATTCTAAATATAAAATTTATATGGTTTTATTAAAAATAAATTAAAATATACCTGTTCTGGAGCGAGGGCGTGCGCATGGCGAAGAAGAGCAGCACCAAGAAGTAAGCGGTCGGCACGCACGTCAAGCACAGCGGCGGGTGGAGGTGCTTGCGCGTGTGCCGAGCGGCGGTCTACGGTGAGCCGCACGGTTGCCCCTCGGCGCTCCAGGCGCACTTCGTGCCAAGCACCGTCTATAACTGGACTACCTGCGCGTACACGCATCCCTCCCGCACCGAGCTCCATACGCGCCTGCACGTGACCTTCTTCCAATTCGAGCACCAAAAAATCTACGCGGCCCGCTACCCATAGCAATGTTCCACGGGGAGCCCGCGTACGTAGCCGTAACGATACTGCGAGTTCGTCATCCAACAAGCGAGCTCCCTCCACTACGCCGCGCTCCACTCGGTATGCGAGATACCCGTCTCCTCCCAGTTGCACTATTGCGGCAGGCCCCTCGCACTCTAGACTATCGCAGCACTTGTAGCCGGGTGGCAGCGACGCGGAATCACACCGTACCGAGCTGCATACACATGATTCTCTTGCGATGTCGACTGCAACATTTTCGCACCTTTCACCAGAGTAGCCTGGAGTACAGGCGCATTCTCCTCCAAGTTTATGAATCGGCGCTACCAGAGTAAACACGTCGGTGGCCACGACCCGCTGCGCCGATGCTCTTAGGTGGACCCGCTCAACGCACACACCATGGACGCAACCACCACACGCTGCTCGAACTAGTTCTTCTACTACGAGGCGGGTTCTCTCCTCTAATCGCTCTAGATGAGCGTGTAGACGACGCCGCAATGTATCGGCCGGTAAGAAACCGTCGATGCCTGGCGAGCGAACCGCGAACGCGACGTCCAAGTCCTGCGCTATCTGTCTTTTGTCACGTCGGCCGCTCGGTCTGACTGCGTCTTCAGAAGGCTGTACGCTAACTATCACTACATCCCCAGGCTCGCAGTCGGTCGCCTCTCGAACGGCTTTAATAAAACCTTTGCGATGGCTGAGAACAAAATCTCGATCGGTCACTTCACGAAAGCGCACTATGACCGCCTGTGCAAGCATCTCGTCAGATATTAAAATTATAGAAATTTTAACAATAGCGAAGCCCTTAAATTTTCCATCGTCAACTGTTACATTGAGACGGTATTCTCCAATGTCAAGTCGAGGTGCAGCGCGCAAAGTTCCGTCCGTCTGATGGATCTCGAATAAGTCCACAGCGGGATATAGTGCGCCCGCTGGCGTCGACAGTGAGTATCGTAGTGTGTCGTAGGCATCACGATCAGACGCGAACACACGGCCGATCACTCCCCCAGGAAATTCATCGAGGTAAGAGTTAACCACGACATCCAATGGAGTGACCACAGGCGGATACTGTGACTCCTCAATGATCTTTATGTATACCCACGCGTCCGAGTAGAGAGGAGGAGTTCCGTTATCGAAAACTCGCACCTGTAATACGTAGTGGTCCTTAAGGCGATGGTTAAATCGAGTAGCAGATCGCAAGTAACCGTCTTGCTCCAATCGAAAAGCTCCCATTTCATTACCAGTTTGAAAGTCAAAGGTGTAGGGAGCGCCATTTGGAATAGCGTCAGCGTCATTCACTACGAACTTGAGAATTGGGTGACCCAAAGGTTTATCTTCTTGTACTACTGCAGAGTAATTATTTTGAGTGAATATAGGTGGATTATCATTAGCATCTATAACTTCGATGTTGATAAGGGAAGAGGACTCCAAAGCAGGTACTCCACGATCTTTTGCACGAATCTCTAGTGAATAACCTGGTGTTGTTTCCCGATCCAACGGCGCCACCACGGAAACATAGCCTGTATCGACGTCTATATTGAAGCATCCCTCTATGTCCCCGCGTGCTATTGAGTAAGCGATTCGGCCATTATCACCGGCGTCAGCATCGTTGGCGATCACCTGCAAAACCCGTGTGCCAGCTGCAGCGTCTTCTTTCACTCGCGCGGTATAAGAGAGCTGCGAAAACACTGGCGCGTTATCATTACTATCCTTCACCGTAATGTTGACTGTGGCATGATCGCTGAGCGGCGGTGAACCTCCATCTACCGCCTGAACGGTTAGGAAATATTCTCTTCTGCGTTCGTAGTCGAGCGGGCGAGCTACGACTAGCACGCCTGTAGAACGGTCAATTGAGAAATCGTCTCGATCATCTCCGCCCACTAATGAATAGTATACGTCGGCATTTATTCCGGTGTCGCGAGATGTGGCGCGCACACGTACAACTTCGGTGCCGGGTGCGTCCAATTCCGGGACTGTGGCCTTGTACTGTCGGAACTCGAACTCTGGCGGGTTGTCATTAACGTCCGCGACGGTAAGACGTAGCGTAGCAGTAGCAGAGCGTGGCGGTCGGCCAGCGTCTACAGCGCGCACCACCGCGCGTAACTCGGCTTGAGTCTCACGGTCCAACGCTGCTCGTAACGTAATTATACCGGTCTCTGCCGCCAGCTCGAATGATTCGTTTTCTTCCACGAATGAATAACGGACTAATCGGTTTTCTCCTAAATCGGCGTCAGAGGCGTGTACCTATCAAGATTAAAAATGATTGCATCGTCTTATGAAAAAGGCCAAAAGATCTCTCAATGATATATATTAAAGTATAACTGTTATTTTTATACTAAAGAATGTTTAATAGTTAATCCTTAATATTTTCTGTTATGTATGGTCTGTTCCTAGTTTCTTTATTCTACGGCTTGGTATTTTATACATTAAGTTTTTGAATAACGCATAATAAGTAGTTTTACATCAGTAATAGACGCTTGTGCCGGTTTCTTTTATAAATTATGTTATTTTATAGTATCTTGTACATGTGTTGTTTATGTACTTAAATAAATTAGCATACCTTAGCAACGAGCGTGCCGAGCTCGGCGTCTTCAGGTAGAGTGACGCTGTAGAGCGGCGAAGAGAAGCGCGGTGCGTTGTCGTTGACGTCTTCAAGTGTCACATCTAACTCAGAACTGCACGCCCATTCAGCACGTTCACGGTCCTGTGCGTGCGCCACTAGTCTATACTGCGCTACAGCCTCGCGATCCAACTCGCTCGCCACCGTTATCACACCGCTCTCCTAATATATTATTTATGTAACTATCATATTTCATGAAATAAACGCACTATTACAATAATATCATTAATTAAATGAACTTTAAAACATTGCGCTACAAGTGGAAATATGGATTTTATAATATTTTAAATAAACCTTTAAATAAAATAAGTACACTTCAGATATCTTTCTCACTAAAATTATTTCATCCATTACTTATTTATTTATTTATTGTAAATAATGTCAAGGCGGCATGAGAATGTATTTAAATTTCATTTTATTCGTGTTTCAAAGGAGGACTATAAATAAATAAAATACGATTTAATTAGATTTACTTATATGATTTCGAGTAGCGTGTAGTGTATGGATGACAGGATGTAGGTTACCTTATCGATAGTAAAGTGCTCCGCGTAGTCTCCGGTGAGGAAGTAACGTAGGCGTGCATTCTGTGGCTCGTCGGGGTCGCGCGTGAGTAGTTCAGCCACACGAGCTCCGCGGGGAGCGTCCTCGGGCAGACGCACGCGGTATCGGTGCCGCACGCAATATGGTGGGTTGTCTGTATTCATTAATAAAACTCTTGAGCTTCCGATACATACCGGATTAACATTAATGACTATATCTAATAATTTAACAATTTTTTAAATAAAATGAAGATGCTTACCGTTAACATCAAGAATGACAACGTGTACTGTTGTGTAGGCCGTGAACTTGCCATCAGTGGCTGCGACCGTCAGCGAGAATGAAGACTCATATTCGCGATCTAGAGGACGCGCCACAAACAGTTCGCCTGAGGAGCGGAGCTGGAAGCGAGCGCGCGCGTCTCCAGCCGCCACAAAGAAGGAGAGGGTGCCCGCGCCGCTGACGTCTTCATCGTGCACCCGGACGCGCAGCACAACGGTGCCCGCGGCCGCGTCTTCGCGTACCTCCGCTGAGTAGGTCTCTTGTGTGAAACGTGGTGGGCAATCATTATAATCGACGAGACGCACTCGTAACTCGCCGCGAGCCTGCCGTGGCTGGGCGCCCTGATCGACAGCGAGCAGGGACAGGCGGTATTCTGCGCGTACTTCCCGATCCAAAAGTGCGGTGGTGCGCACCCAGCCGCTTGGCTCTACCGCGAAGGGAATAGCTTCTTCGCTCTCGCTCATCGAAAATCGCACATCACCATTGGAACCGGAGTCCGGATCGTCTGCCATAACTGTAATATATTTTTTTTTAACAAATGAACATCTTTTTCTACTATAAAATATTAATTCCTTAGGAAGCTCTTTAAAGTTCAGTATTTATAGTACATAAAATATTGAACTAACTTACAATACATTTAAAAATATGAAATATGAAATACATTAATTAATACATAATGTAACTGAAATAAATATTTTGTCCCTCCGCTTCTGGAACTTATCGTAGACGTGTAAGCACAATGTACGCCGACATTTTAAAAATATCTATAATAGAAAACGTGTATTATATTTATTGTTAATACTTTTACATGCTTTAAATTGAGTTCGTAATACATTTATAAAGTCAACCATGTTATATAATTGATAACTGTACGTCGTAAGTTTACAGTTTAAAAAATTGCACTAATCACTATGATTGTTATAATAATATATTGTGCGCTTACTTTGTATGAGTGTAGAATGCAGCGGCGTATTTTCGGCAAGATGCAGCAAGTAGGGTTGCGAGTGGAAATGCGGCGCATGATCGTTAACATCCAGCACGTGCAATCTCGTCTGCACCAGCGTGCCCGCCGCCGGGCTGCCCTCGCCCTCCGCTATGATACCTGCCATAGACACGCGATGGTCAAAGTCAATCGAAAGATCATCATTTTAACAATGTTTAGCAAAGCAATGTTACTTACCTATGAGATATTCTTGTGCAATTTCTCTGTCGAGCGGAGCAGCTAGTGAGAGGCGGCCAGCTGCGTCAAGGGCGAATAGGCGGTCATCATGTATGTTGGAGGATGCTAGGCGCAGACGTGGCAGAGGACCAGCTGGCGCCCGTAGTTCCGCGATGAGTGTGCCTGGCGGGGCATCTTCGGGCAGGAAAAGGTCGGGAGGCGGTGGCGAAACACGTGGGGCCGCTTCGCCTGCACCGAGCAATGCCACCGAGACGGCCGTCTCGCCAGCCAAACCACCGCCGTCACGTGCCACCACCCACACCTGCAGGCTGCGACCCGCTGATAAAAACACGACACAAATTGTTTGTAGAAAACGAAGAACATAAACATTTTTATAACCCTGCCCTCTTCCGATAAAATGGCAATAATAGATAGGCTAATAAATGCGTATCTCTAACAAAAATCCACATAAAATTACCTAAGGTGGAGGCATTCCTCGCAAACGAGAGTGCACCGGTGAGTGGATCAACCGCAAAGAGACCAGCGGTGTCCCCTACAGGTTCGGCACCTTCGTACAGGGAGTACGTGAGGCGCGCGTGTTCAGGTGAGTCCAGATCACGTGCGGGCAAGGTAAGGAAGGGCGCACGTGGGGCGCGGTCAGCGCGTACAGCGGCGCGATATTCGCGCAGAGGAAATACAGGCGCATTATCATTGACATCAAGCACGCGCACGCGCACCACCGTCTGTCGCACTAGGCCACCTCCGTCGTGGGCCAAGACCGGCACCTAAGCAATATGTTGGTTGTAAATGGCGATGGGCGATTGTTACAAAAAACAATGGAATAATTCAAAAATTGTGTTATTGCTTCTTAAATTGTCCATTTAGTAGCTTATTCGAGTAAGCAATGAATAACTGCGATAACATTTTGAATGACCCGATAAATTTTCATAGCAATTGCCCATCTCTATTACTAACAAATATTGGATAGCATTATTTGAATAATAATAAAGTACATTGTAATTAGTTTGAAAATTAGATGTAGGTGACACGTTTCCTAATTTGAAGACTTGGTTCTTGACTACTTGCCTCCCATTCGGCGCGCGCCTCTCTATCTAGCGGCACACGCGTGCTCAAGGCACCGCTGTTGGTGTCGATGGAAAACGTCTCACGGAGGCTCGCCGATGGAATAGAATACGTGATAGTTCCATATTCACCAGCATCATCATCATACGCTTTTACCTAAAAACAATATATAACAATTCATAATCAAACTATCAATTTAAATCCAATATTAAAATGAAATAATGTAGTTTGTGTAACGATACAAACCGTTGTTAATAAAAATGGCGGTAGCTGGTTCTCTAATGCTCGAGCTTCGTGTACGAGGTGAGGAAAGTGCGGCGGTGCTCGATTGGCCGGTGCTAGAGATAGTTTGACCCGCGCGAACGCCGCCCGTGCGCCATCCGTTACGGACACGTTTAGAGAGCGCGAACCGCTTGCATTAAATGAGCGTGGCTCCACGAGCGTTAAAACACCAGTGCGTGGGTGCACGCTAAGCGCACGAGGTTCGAATGCCCCGGCTCCTTCCACTGCGTACCGGAGACGGCCCGCATCGCCTCGGTCTGGATCCCAAGCCGCTACACGTCCTATTGCTGTGCCTCGTGCCGCCTCTTCCGAGACTAATACCGTTAGTACAGCGCGTTCCATGCGCGGAGCACAATCGTTTACGTCGTCCACCGAAATAAAAATATGTGCGGTAGTGAGTTGAGGTGGTGTCCCAGCATCTGTGGCGGTAAGTAGTAGGTGATATTCAGAGCGCTCTTCGCGATCCAGCAATGCTGCTACCCGCACCTCACCCGTGCCGGCGTCTACGGCGAAGAGATCGATACTGGTCGCCTCGGTGCCCCATGCGGACAACGAGTAACGCACTTCGCCATTGGCACCTAATACAATATCACATAATACTTATTAAATAATGTTGCAGCGGTCTCCACGAAGTATGGAGCTTTTTTCACTCAAAGCGGTGAGTACATCAAGTAGCACTATGTCATTAAGATAAAAGGTATTATTACCAATTTGAACTAATTATAAAGATAAGAGTTTTAAACAAAATTAATAGGTATTTACCGCTATCCATGTCAGTGGCGGTCACCGTCAGTACAAAGTCGCCGACTGCTGCCGCCTCAGAGACGTTGGCACGGTATTCGTCGAGTGTGAATTCTGGCGCGCAGTCGTTTACGTCGACAACAGCGATGCTGACAGAGAGATCTGCCCACGCACCCGTTACGCCATCCGTGGCACGCACAGTCAGCGAATGTGAGCGAACGCGCTCGTAGTCCAACGTGCCGCTTGCCGCCAGTGTGCCTGTGCCACAACACCGTCACCAATATGCCCACTAGCTTTGCCGACACGGGTTCAAAATGACTACTAACAAGCCTTGTGGTAGGTGTACTAACACACCTAGTCGAAGGCAAAGCCGCCAGTTGCCAGCGCTACAATAGTTAATGATAATATAAATATTCATTAAAATATTGTATATAAATGGAATGTGATAACATTATTTGGTGAACTTTAGTACGTATAGTAGGTGAATCGTCCGATATCAATCAGTCGACGTAAAATAATAATGACAATAACACAGTTGAGTAGTGACATTTCTATATAAATATCATGGATTAAACTGGTAAAAGTAAGCTGATTGCACCTTGTCAATACCAATAATACTTCACAGATTATGAAAGGATACTTGTCATTTCGAACCCGTCCTCTCGTCGGCTTTGTATTTAAGCGTGATTACGACAGGACTATGTAACGAATGGTGCAAATGACATGAGATACGGACAGTGCTACACTAGATATTCAAAACAACTTTATAAATGTAAAAAATTCAACTATTATCTCTTTTTTACACATCAAATGAGGACAACCGGTGCTATATGATGTTATGCGTGAAAAAATATTTTTTATTAAAAGCTCTTAAAGGACAACAACGAAAAACCAACAAAGCTAGTTTTACTTGTTTATTCAATGAGAGGACAAATGTGATAAATATATTATTAGAAACGAAGCATATGAATTAGCTTTTAAAATGGGGTTTACGGCCTGTACTCACACGGGCTAGGTCCACCGGCTCGCGCTGCGGGACAAAACGAACGAGTTAGTGGGAGGTGGTGAGCCGAGCGGGTAAGCCGCGGGTTAGCACTTACCCGTGTCGAAGTGGATCTCGAAAAGGTCGGCTGGACCCTCGTGAAGTGTATAGATGAGCTGGCGGCCAAGCGGAGACAGGGCTTGCAACGGCGGTCCTAGCGGCGCACCCGGGACCACGTCCTCGCGCACTGTCAAAGCTATATGCGCCCGTTCCCAGCGTGGTGCAGCACCGCCGCCCCATACCCGCACTGTCACCTCTGCCTCGGTGCTGCAAGCCGGTACCCCTCCGTCAAAGGCGCCAATCAGTAGCGTGTAGAGCTGGTTGTGTGCGTCAACACTTTGTTTTAGTGAGATCAGACCAGAGCGTCTGTCCACGCGGAATAGCTCGCCATGACCGCGCTTCATTTCGTAGCGCACCTGTAATAAAGTCAATGATATATGTTAAATCTAAACTATATATTTAAAAAAAATACAATAAGTGTTTTTATTTAAAGTGTCGTTATCTTTGTCGAATCTAAGAAATAACTAATCAATAACAGCGGCATGAAAATGTTGTTTGGAGTAGTTACCTCGCCGTTGTCGTTAGCGTCAGCGTCTATTGCCTTGACCGTGAAGACTGGCGTACCCGGCTCGGCGCCTGCCAGCACGGCCGCCACGTACGGGCGTTCCACAAACACCGGACAGTTATCGTTGATGTCCGTGATCGAAACAGAGAGTCGCGCATGGGCCACGCGCGCCGCCGCTGCCGCCCCACTACGTGCTTGTACAAGAAGGGTGTACGAGTCGCGCTTCTCCCGATCCAACGGAATACCCGTGCTTCGCACTGCTCCTGATGTGGGTCCCACCTGACACGCACAGTATGGTTTAAACGAAACGAATAATATAAGTCCTAATTTTCGAAATTTTATTCATAATCTATATTTCGCGCAAATCACTAACCTCGAAACCTTCTACAGGGTTCAGGATGCTGAATTCCAAGTGTTCATTAAGCGCCGCCCCTAGTACGTTTAGGACTGCGATCGTGACAGGCTTGGTGGAATTCTCGACTAATGAAGCATAGTAGTCGGTCTTTTGGAAGGCGAGTCCCGAATTATCCGGTTCGCGCACTTTAATGAGCACGCGAGCTGTGCTGGAGAGCGCTCCATCCGAGACACGCACGTGCAACCGATGCTCGGCCTCTAGAGCGTTAGGCTCAGCCACATATAATGCGCCATCTGTAGACAGTGAGAAAGCAGAGCGAGAGTCGCCATCCATGATGTCGTAGCGTAGCGCGGAGGGTGCAACCAGATCATCGGGATCATTAGCGGACAGCGTCAGCACGGAAACACCGCGTGCACTTGGTAGTAACACAGTCGCCTCATAAGATGGCTGCGTGAAACTGGGCGGACAATCGTTCACGTTCGTTACCTCAACGGTTACACGAGTAATGCTGTCTGATGCAAGTCTAGGATTTCCCATGTCAATAACCTAAAAGATAACAAAATTATTATGAATATTTCATTTCTTTTAGGAAAGGAAAGAAATATTACTCGAATTTAATTGGTATACCTTGACCGTAAAACGATGCATCTGTGCGGTCTCGTAGTCCAACTCGGCAGCAAGGGTCAGCGCACCGGTAAGAGGATCGATGCGGAACAAACGTGCGGCTGCAGGCTCAAGCGGCTCAAAAGCGCGCTGCCGATTAGCAGGCGAGTCTGCATCGCTTGTGGTTAAAACCAGGGGCGCCCGGCCACTACTCACATTCGTCGCCGCCCATACGACGTCACCTACCGTCGCCGACTCGGCCACAGTGCCCCGATAGTGTGACTTAGTAAAAACTGGCGGGTACTCATTTCGATCCAAGATGCGCACGGTCACCTGTGCTTCGGCACTGCCACCTCCCTGTAGACAACGATCGCTATCTTAAATAATATTGAATCGTCTTGTAACATTAAAATAAGTGTTTTTTTTTAATTGCAAATGAAATTTTGAAGGGATTTTCCATAGGAGGTAGGAAGGAATAGTTTAAGCTAATTACATCATAATATACTATATAACATATATCCGGGGCATGGTAACGATAAAATAGATATGCGAAGTTAAATTAATAAGAGGTTATTTGTATGCGTAAACTTACCATGTTAATAGCTGTGACGGTCAGATTGTAGGTGTCCTGTTTTTCGTAATCAAGCGGCGCGGCGACTGTAAGCAGGCCCGCGGCGGGGTTCAGCCGAAAGCGACCTTCGCCGCCTTTCAGCGAGTAGCGCACGCCACTCGGGCTGCGGGCTTCAAGTGCTGCTGCCAACGTGCCGCGTGGCGCATCCTCGTACACCTCACACAAAACCTCCGACGTTAAGAACCTATTTATATATAAAAACATTTATGACTGCATAGGTAAAAAGAGACAAGATACGACTACAAACATATATGAAAATAGAAAATTTAATCATACCGTGGTGGGGCGTCGTCCGGGTCGACTATGACTATGTGTAGTGGAATCGTGGAAGACTTGTCCGAAGGAGGTGGGTTAAAGGCTCGAACGTGCAGTGTGTAGTCAGCGGGCCCGGCGGCAGGTAATGAGCGAGTCAGTCTTATGTCACCGAGCTGCGGGTCAACAGCGAAAAGTCCGGTAGCGTCACCTCCTGCTAGTGAATATAGTACGCGCGCTGCTTCGCCCACATCGCGATCGGCAGCGCGTAACGGGGCTAGCAGAGTTCCGGGTGCCGCGCCACGTGACACACGCACCTCCCACAGCCGCCGTCCCCACTCGGGCGCGTGCTCGTCTGCGTCGTGCACGTGCACAATGACCCGCGCAAAAGCAACGGACGCGCGCGGCGCTTGATCGCGAGCCCAAACTGTTAGCTCATGCACTGCAGCGCTCTCTCTAAGAGTATAATGAAATTGTTATTTTTTTAAATGATGTGCAGTGAAATAAAAAACATTAGATCCTAATGCGAGGTTACCTGTCGAGTGGGCGCGCGAGTTCCAGTAGACCAGTAAGCTCATGCAGCCGGAAGAGAGCGAGGTCTCGTGGCGCACGCGCCGCATGCAGCCCGTACAGCAGACGCGTGTCTGCACCGGCTCTCGCACTCAGTGTAAGGAGTACGCGGCCCGGTCGGCTCGCTTCGGACACCTCGACCGCATATTCGCTCCGCGAGAATGCGACACCGCCCTCATTGGCGTCATTTATCACTGTTATGTTTACCTGCACAAAGAGAGTATGTTGCGATTAACGCGATCATATACATTGTACACTGTATCATGTTTATTGTTTTAGTTGCACCAGTGGTAGTGCGCGTGCAGTTTATAGAAAGATGATTAATAAAATAATATAAGTGTATGTAATGAAAGCAAGGATAGCAATGACGAGAACATTGCGAAACCATTGATCATGAAAGCAATGTATTTTTCAAATTTCATTTAAAACAGATAAAGGTAAGAAAGAACTGCGCGAGACTTACAGATGTATATACAGTATTGGGACCATCACTGACGGATACGTTGAGTGTGTAGCTCGGCCGGCGCTCCCACAGTAGCCTGCGTGCCAGAACTAAGCTACCTTCCTCACGGCCAATTACAAATTCTCGCTGGGGATCGCCATCTATCACGTAAATATTTAACGTTGTAAACGGTATCGAAGTTGGGATGGCAAGATTTATTTATTTTTTTCTATTATAGAGGGTCAAACAAGGTAGTGGTGATTACTGTTGCTCGTGGACAACTAGAATATCTCATTCAACGGATTTCTCTTACCAACGATGTCGTAGTAGAGCGCGTCTCCGTCTGCATCTGTGGCTTGCAGCAAAGCGAGCAAGAATCCTGGTGCATCGAGTTCGGTAGCCTGGAGCGCAGTCAGCGCGCGCACCTCTGGCGCGGCCCCACCTCCCGCGCGAGCCGCACCGCGAATTCGTACTCGCGATACGCTGCACCGCGGCCGCGCTCCCATGTCACACGCGCGCACCTTAACCATGCAAATCATTACAAAATGTTGTTATAAAATGCTATGATCTAAATAAGTATAAAACAATTTGTTTCCGACTTACAGTAAGATCGTAGGCTATGTGTGGCGCCAGCGGCAAGTCTCCTGCACAATACACACGGCCGGAAACTGCGTGCACGCGCAACGCGCCCCGAGCCGCACCACGCGCCCGCCAGCTGTACCGCACTGTACCATTCTCGCCCGCGTCGCTGTCCAGGGCTGTCACCTGACAAAATCAGAATTTTTGGGACAAGTTTCTTTACTTTTTCGGCCGAGTGCCACCATATTATATTATGTGTGCTGTATATATAATAGAAATTCAAGTCTTAACATGCCCTTCTTTATAACTAAAATTAAGAGAGAGAATATCTTATTACCGTAGTGACGTATACATCGTCACGGGATACGTTATCATCCCAAAGGTCCCAATGCAAGTGTGTGCCCGAACCTTCCTCGTCCTCCTCTCCATCGCCTTCTGCATCGCTCTCGGCGCTGCCATCAATTGGTTCGGCAGCATCGTGCAAAACAGCCCGTGGCGGCGGGGGCACGCGCACGTCGTAGAATCGTTGCGTAAAGGCTGGTGCATGGTCGTTTAGGTCGACAAGTGAAACGCGCACACGCGCCGAGCCACTGAGTGCGCCGTCCCAAACGGATACTTCAAGAGCGTGCGTAGCAGCCGCCTCACGGTCCAATGTGCGCCCGGTTGTCACCATCTCTCCTGATAATGCATTTGTTTTATTTATACTGTATTATCAGGAGACTGTGTCTTACATGCCAGACTCTCACTCACCTGTAGTCTCATCGATGGAGAAGAGTCCGTCGGGGTTTCCTGCCACGATGGAATAACGTAGGCGTGCGGGTTCAGGCGCTGCGTCAGCATCGACCGCATGCACGCGCACCACCGGCGTGCCCGCGGGGCAGTGCTCAGGAAGTTCTGCCGTATATTCTGCGTGTTCGGGCCAAGGCGCCATGTCATTAACATCCTCCACTTCTATAAAAACCTGCCATAAAATTGCAAATTTTTTGGAGATCTTATCAATTCGATTGCTTTATCTTTCTGTTTAAATACCTCAAATAAAATCGTTAGACGCGAATGATGTTAGGCTTACCTGGATGCAAGCGTGACGTGGCACGAGCCCATGGTCCTGAGCGCACACCGTCAGCCAGTAGTGAGTCGCAGTCTCGCGGTCGAGCGGGCTCTGAGTTCGAATCACACCTGCAACGGTATTGGGTGTCACAAGTTGAGCGCGAGGAAAGCAATGCATGCTGAGTAGAGCACTCACCCGTATCGTCAATAGAAAAGTGTGCCATGCCCGAACCACCAATGACGTAGTAGGCAAGGCGGGAATCACGGCCTGGTGGATCTGCGTCGACGGCGGCTGCGCCCAGTATGCGAGTTCCCACCGGCGCGTCTTCGCGTACACGCGCTTCGAGAGCGAGCCGTGCGCCGAAGACAGGCGCGTGTTCGTTCTCATCTACGTCGAGTACCTCCACGATGAGTGTCGCCTCGGCCCATAACTCCGGCCGTCCGCCGTCCGTAGCGCGGACCGTTATACCGTACACCTAGTAATCAAATCAATATTTTTAAACGTACTGTAATTACTGTTGTACTTAAGAAACAAAACCTTTTAATAGTTGAGCGTTATCGACAAATAACCACAAAAGTTGGTAATTTCCGAATGAGGGTTACGTTGACATTATATTCTATAGTGTATTGGGTAATTAATGACTTACCTCAAAACCTACTCAACCGATGTTAATACTGCTTTCACTAATAGAATGCTACATTCTCACTTCTTACATCGCATGCCCTGCGTAAACTATTAATAATAAGACTAGAATAAAAATAAATATAATATTAAAAAAGAACATGTCATGTCTACAAAAACTTCGTTATGACATATCCACAACGATTATTTATACCTAAAGTATATAATTTAAGTACTCGTATATGTATAAGACGTAATAAAACACCGTGAAAAATTAGACTACGTTTTCTTAATTTGATATTTTTCGTTATCAAAATAAATGACTTCGTAGTTACGGCTATTACCAATATCCATGGACAATTTTTTTAATGATTAAAATTCAACTTTTCATTCAAAATATATCATAAATTTGAAATGTATTTACAACGAAGACAAACGGTGGCCGGCAATGGGGAAGGAAGGGGACAGCAAAGTACGGGAGAAACTGGTAGTGATATCTATAAGTTTGTACTCTACATAGGGGACGTGACAAATATACATATATGGTTTCTTTGTTTCGAGTAATCTCCGAAACGGATAAGCCGGTTTTGACGGGAGTTTCGCTAGTATATATTTAATATTATTACAACGTAATCATTCGTATCGACGATATGTACGACGTATGGCATCGATTGCATTTATTATCATAATTCAGACATACAATGTTGTATTTAAGGTTAAAAAATATCTAACAACGCTTATTAAGTAAGGTAACACGCTTATTAAGTTAAATTTTTGCAATATTATATAAATATGATTTTTGTCTTCTCTATGTGAGTGTCAGATATTGAAATAAAATATTGTTTAACAAAATACTATATATTTTTGCTTACCTGTCTTTCTTCGTAATCCAGACGTTTAGCAGTACGCAACGTCCCAGAAGTGGAGTCTACGGTGAAGACGATGTCGTCCGACTGCTGGTCCGGCAGAGTATAGGAGACGAGGCCGCTGACATCCAGGTCGGGGTCGAATGCTTCAAGTACCGCGACGACAGTGCCGACGGGCACATCTTCGCGCACGCGCGCACTATAGGCAGGCAGCGCAAAGCGGGGCGCGTTGTCATTAACGTCGTCAACAGCGACGCGCACCACCGCCTCGGCAGTAAGACCACCACCATCAGCAGCGCGGATCGTCAACTCGTATAGAGCATGTCGCTCGCGGTCCAAAGCAGAGCATACCATAACTACGCCGGTCTGACTATCGATACAAAACTCTTCTTCACAGCCACCGGCTATGGTGTAAGTGACGCGTCCGAAATCTCCACTATCTCGATCAGTCGCATTCGCTTTAAATATCGCCGTCCCATTTATTGCATTCTCTGTAACTCTGAAGCTTGCAAGAGTCTTCTCGAAGCGTGGTGCATTATCGTTTACATCGAGTACGGTGACTGGCAGCAATCTCGATGATGACCGTCGCGGCCGACCCAGGTCATACACGGTGACGTTCAGATAGTACTCACTCTCGCGCTCTCTGTCGAGATATCCGATAACTTTCAACTCACCGGTGTCGGGGTCGATACGGAAAGCAGAGTCAGCATCACCACCGGAAATGGCGTACACGAGAAGCCCGTTGTAGCCGAGATCACGATCGCGCGCACGCAGGCGCACCAGGGAAGTGCCCAGGGCCACGGATTCATTTACTTTAACTTCGATGGGAAAGTCGACAAATTCTGGAAAGTGCAAATTTTCGCCATAACGTGACGATGCCAGGGGAAAGTCTTCGCTGAAATCGAGGGGAGCGTTGCTACGTTCTGCCGCAGCCAGTAGTTCGGCGAGCCTCTTCGCTACTCCTGTGTCGCGGCATTCGATGCCACCACCCTCCACGCCGCTGCCGACGGAGTTGCCGGCGATCAGATGCAACGTAAGCGTCGCCGCGTCGGCGAAATGCGTCCCGTCCGTGGCCGTGACGTTGAGAACACGCGTTTCGCTACGGATGTCGCTGAGGTCACAAGAGAGGGTTAATATTCCTGTCGCCGAGTCGAGTGCAAAACAATTGTCCTCGTTGCCGCCTATCATGCGGTAAGATACGGCATCTCCGGCATCAAAATCGATTGCAGACAGAGTTAAAATCTCATGGCCGATGGCGAGCCGTCGTGACAAATATCCTACGCAATCAACTCGTTCAAACTGTGGCCTATTATCGTTGACGTCTTTCAGACGTATAGTGAGTCGCATTTCAGCTTGCCGACGATATGGCAGACCCCAATCACTGGCTCGAATTTGTAAAGTATATTCACGCCGCATGCTTTCATAGTCTAATAATCTAGTCGTTCTAACTGCACCAGAAAAGTGGTCCACATCGAAAGGTACTGGCTGTAAATTGGCTATGCTATACGATATGTAAGCATTTTCTCCGGAGTCAGCATCCCGAGCGACCACTCTCGCAACTACAGCTCCACTGGCACCATTCTCTGCGACGATTACGTCCATCTCTTCTTTTTCAAAGATAGGGTCGTTGTCATTGGCATCTAATATAGCAATTTTTACTTTTGCCGAAGACTGCTTACGAGTTCCCGCATTGCCATGGTCAATCGCTGATACTGTAAGCGTATAGAGAAATTTTAGTTCAGCATCCAGAGGTACGGCCGTATAAAGTACGCCGGTATCAGGATTGATGATAAATTCGCCACCTTCGTTTCCTCCAACTATTTCAATGTATACCCGAGCATTTCTGCCTTCGTCTCGATCAGTAACCTTCAATCTAATGACTGGTGTATTAGGTGGAGCTGTTTCCAGTATGCTGGCTTCGTAGACTTCTCTGCTGAAGACAGGTGCGTTGTCGTTGACGTCGGTGAGGGTAATAGGCAACGTTAAATAGGATGAACGCGGGGGTGTGCCAGCGTCCGTTGCGCGCAGAGTCAAGTTGTACCCTTGTGGCGCGCTCTCACGGTCTAAGAGTGCGTGCACAACTAGATCATATTCTCCTGATTGCAGTGAAGGTCGTAACCTGAAATGTCCGTCAGGGTCACCGTCGACAACGTCCAGTGCGGCAATGTGGCCATGCTCCCCAACGTCTCGGTCCGTCACCTTTATTATTGCGTACACATCTACCGTGGAATTTTCAATTAGTTCAGGCAGCTTACGAACGCTTAATTCGGGGGCAAATAAATTTGCCTGTTTAACGTGGACGGCTAAAGACGCTTTCGCTGCCGGTGCATTTTTCCCCTGCGATAATAACGATGCTCGATCGTGCGCTAAAACAGTAACGTCGTAACGTTTTTGTTCTGCGAAAGATAAGGTCCGCGTAAGTGACACTACACCACTTGTAGGGTGAACCGAAAACAGTTCGGTATGCTCAGAAAAGCTGTAGTATATTTCGCCATTTATACCAAGATCGGCATCTTCGGCGGTGACGCGAATTATACTTGAATGTAGTGCAGTATCTTCCGCTACGGTCACTTCATACTCAGTCGGGTAGAAGAGAGGACTTAGATCGTTTTCATCGGTGACTTGAACAGCTAGTGCAGTGTCAGCCTCAAGCTGCCGGCCGTCAGGGAACAGCGCAGTTGCGCGCACCGCGAGGAAGTATGAATCACGGCGTTCACGATTAAGAACATCCACGTGGCCTGCGCGAATACGCAGCGACAAGAAGCAAAAATCACCGACTACGCGTTCTTCGATCTTGAAGAACTTATCCCGGTCACCGTGCCTAATACGAGCACGCACGCGTGCATCGGTCCACGGCAGTCTCAGACCGAGGGGATCGACGCCAGGTGGCTGTTCTGCATAGCTGCGCGGCGGGCTATTCTCGGGGATGCTCACATTGTACAGCGCGTGCTGGAAGTGCAATGACGCCGAGGGCACGGGGGGCGGGCCGGGCCCGGCACCACGCACGCCATACAGCGCCGCCAGCACCAGCAGCGCGCGCGCACTCGCCATGCCTCATTCGTGTGTCTGTAATAATTATAAATATATTTATATTATGTAAAATTTGAATTTCAGTGAGAATATATTGCAATTATAATGCCAAGTATTGTGTATGTGTGGTTGAGGTGCCCAATAAATAAATGAAAAAATTAAAATACTAATCAATATTATAATGTGAAAGAGTCTGTTTACGACGTTTTCACGCTTTAACCGCTGAATCGATTGTGATGAAATGTAGTATTGAGGTAGGAGGAACTATGAAGAAGTTTATTATAGGCTCTCTAAAAACTCTGAAGGCGAGTTTTTCAAGTGAACATTCTTTTTCACTTAAAAATTGATTTTCCCAGTCTGGAATTGAATCCACTAATACTGAAAAAAAAGACACTATGTATTCGATAGTGGCGCCAATTACTAACAAGTAATGGAAACTAAAAATATACGAAAAACTTAAAGAAAATGTTAGATTTTAACAATTTGAAAGGACCTTTTTATTTTAACACGTTGTATACATATTGTATCTAGTAATGCGAAAACACAATATGTACCTCGTGAGTACCACTTAATAAAATCCCTTTTCCTCTAAACGAATATCCGGCTTGACAAGAAATTTAAAAATAATCAACTCCTGGAATATGCTACGATGAAATATGCTCTGCTTAACGTTGCTCTTTCAAAATCTGTCTACTTGTATTAACAAATTAACAGCAAATATAGTATACATATGTGCTATACCCGGAAAAATAATTTACAACGTTATTGTCCGTGTGTCAGTTTGTGTCGGTTATACGATTTCGATTTGGAATCGATTTCGATGAAACTCACTGGTAGATAGCTAATACTACAAGAAACAACTTCAACCATTTTTATTTTATTATCGTTAGACATCAAGAACTATAATAATGTATAATTTAATATCGACTGCACCGTCATAAATATGTGGAGAAAAAGAATTCTGGCGAACAGTCTAAATTTTTTGATCAAAATATTCCAGATTGTCAGAGTACAATTTTCTCTCCTCTAATCTTTCAAAATTATTTCGGATAACATTCGCAATTAGTTTGTCTGCTATAGACATTTTTATAGTACCATAGATTTATTCTTTTGATTTCCCAAATCTTTTTTAATGAAATCCCATACAACGCTTTTAATGTCTTGTTTCCATAGGGTGTCTAAGATAATAAATAATTGATTTGTTCTTTTATTACGATCAAATTACTTACACGGGCCAAATTTTGCCATTATATGTTTTCGAAGTCTATGCCAGATTTGCGATATTTATATATGTATTTATGACAAGATGCATACTATATAGGTACTATTTAGATTAACTCTACATGTATGAACTGTGCCGTCACTGTCCGAGCAAAAAGTTCATATTTGGCAATAAATCGTTTCTGTTAAAAAAAGTTTCGCCGAACTTCTGTTAGACATGCATATATGAGCAAAACAATAGCCGGAATTATGAGCGCGCTTTGAATATTAACTCGCTAACGCTCTCACTTTCTTCCGTTTCACAGATGCACAAGTCCGCATCGCATGCTTCCTCATTCATCCCGTGGCACGTTCAAGCACGGCATTGCTCGAACTCATAGACCGCAGCCGCCTAGCGGACCTATATCCCAAGGGTTTGTGCCGCACGTAACTTTTTTGTATCTTATCACAAAGCAAATGATCCAAGAGAGGAATTTGTGGATTTACTCAAGCTTAAATATATTACTATTATTGCCAGCTAGATGTAGGACCACGGCTCTAGGACAAAGAATCTTACTGTCAGACTAAAACACTTTCCCAATAATTTTTAATTTTGGGGTTTTTGTAACGTGAAATATAATCTCAAAAATAATTAAATATCGTCAAATTTAATAATTTCACATGTATTAAAATATTACTCTACATTGCTAATTTAAATCCATATTTAGCAATTTAAACTCCCCTACTAATATGTACGCACGCGATCACATCATAATTAAATTCCCGTCTCAGCCATAATAAAATTATAATATGAAGACTATTCGTAAAACCTTTGGGACCACGAAACATTACTAATTAACATTTTGCAATCTCTCTCCATTATAACACTTTTCAAAACTATCTGCAGAATTTTGACTGACACATGTACATATGAGGTAAGTGCGTTTTGTATTTACTACATAACTGATCCGACACACTGTCCTGTCTAAACTTTTACTATTGAATTCGAATTAATTTAATTAATAAAAATTATGTCAAACAACTGTCAGTTATGTGAAATTAAAATTGTCGTTTTTCATTTCTCATGATCCGCTCAACTCTCTCAATTCATAGAAAGCTTCTCCTGACAATAATAAATACAACAAAAAGATTTGGCAAAATCGTTTTAGGTGTTCACGCGGGATGGGATTCAGTTAAATGCGATCATTTTTATGTCTTTTTTAAATATCTTTATAAGGATTATTTATTATGGATAGTCACTACTTAAAAATATACACGAAATATATTAAGTATTATTTTATTATACAACTAGCTTATGTCCGCGGATCCGCTTGCGTTTATGTCGATTTTGTCAGCTACTTCTAGTTTTCTATCATATTATTTTGGGTCAATTAAATGAATGTAAAAACACGATCAACACGGCAGATTTATACTGATTATTACATATGTATAGATATTCAAGTTTCTTTGTAATATCAAAATAACACCCTTTCCTGAATATATTTACAATACATTACAAACATAATATATATTATTTTTTTTACGTACGACTATTTGTAAAGCATAATTAACAAGACCGACCCATCTGGTCCATGTTGTCCAAAACTTTATTGATTAATTTGATATGCTTAGTTTATTTTTCACCGTTATCATAAGAATTAGATATTAGAAAAAGCGGCTAAAACTCTGGATCATTTCTACAATCATCATCATTGATTCTAAAAATAAAGTATATACAGCTGACGCCAGATAATCGAGAGGCCGCTAGTTCCATAAGATTCAACTAGCCAGAGCTTAAGCGAAGAAAAGAAACCATGGTCCGACTGAAGCAAGCGGCCGATACTCAAAACGTTTATCTCTAGAGCAGCGTTAGTTTGAGCCGATCTATGTAACAGTACAATGTCGGCTTGATGACGTCACACGGTCATCGGCCCGACCTTCGCGCACTTTGAGCATCTCGGCGGATCTTAGACCGTTTCTAAAAGCGCAAGAGCACTGTTACCGATTCTGCCAAACATATTATTGCTTCTTCAGTAATACCACGACAGGTGTCTGCAATCTGATAACACTCCTTCAAGTATTTTACGACGATCCCTCGATCTTCTATTGTTGTACGGTGTTTTATATGGTTACGATATGTACTTAAAAATCTTTTTGGGGTAAAAACATTTTTGTTTTTCATTCGACAAGAAGAAGTTCACTTGATTATACTCGTAGAGACATAGATAACTCAGTCCACGGCGTCATTAATTAATAAATGGAATGCTGTCGATCTATTTATTTTTATTTCAAGCGTTCGGAAATTCAGAGACTGAAATTGAAAAGGATATTTACTTACCTAGGTGAATAAATATGAAATGAAATGTATATAATGTTAGTGTGAAGAACATAAAGAATTTAATTACTGCCTTTCATCTGCAGTATTTGGATATCGAGATGGTGCCCAACATATTTAACCTGACGGTCTAACGCTAAAAATCATGTTTTTAAGAATTATTGGCAAAAAGGGTCCCAAGCAGGTAGGCGGATGCAACGGACGAACCTTCGTCACAATGCTGTATCCCGCATCTGACAAAGCGCTCTATTCAGGGCGGCGACCGTAAACTTACAATAAAACTTTATAGTCTTGTAAAGTACTTCTTTCACAAAATAATGCCTTATTCGAAAAATCAGAATGGTATTTCATCACTGAATATAGGTATTTCTCTCTTGTTGTAAAATATGGCTTTAACGTTTAGCTATCTAATTCAACCTTTTCGAGATGGTCATTAACGCCGATAACTGAACTGGTGGATAGCTCGTTAGATCGACTGGTGAGCACCGCGCTTGAAATCGTCGCCACGACAATTGACAGTTTGACATTGCGACCTCCGCCAAGGAGTCTAATTAATGAAGACTATGTCAGTGACTGCGCTTACGCGGCTGTACACGGACTGACAACTAATTAATCGGACTTTTTATTTACAATTCAAAAGACAAAATTGTCTTGAGAAGGTCTATTCAAACTTACAGTCAATCAGGTGTTTAACGTCGATAAAAATATAAGTATTTCATTTTTTTTTTCAATTTTATTTATTTCCAATATTTCACTGTATTAATAAAGTTTGAAACTTTAAATTGCCCCTTTTTATATTACTCCACACGATTTCACATGTCGTTTAAATTTAAAGGAGAAAGTACACTAGAATATAAACCTGCCATTTTGTCCTTTCCAACGTTGTGGTGCGCTGAGAAGGCGAGTGACGGCAAAACGCGCGCACAGCTCCCCCGCCGCCTCACACCTCAAAGCATATTTAACCCACTTTGCGCAAACGCTTTATCTTTACGCAGTGACTTATCGATATATCCACTTCTCAGATCTCATTTCCATAAATTATATGTATAAAGCAGTGGTTCTCCTTTAAAATTGCAATCGGAGTTGTTATTTATAATTAGTCTACAAATTATAGTTTACATTACGTTATGAAGGCTACTTCAAAAAATCTTTTTGGTCTCTTGTCAGAAATGATATAGCACACATCTATGAGATTTTGCAAACATACACAAATACTTAAAGTGATATGGTTAAATAGATTTCCATTGTGAATAACGCATCGATTTTAATATTTCAAAAATACATTTCAGCTTTATTTGTACGTATAAAGCGCTTTTCTTTATATAATTAACGTCTATTAGTATACTTAGTATTGTAAATGTATCGACTATTTCGAAGTATACTGCAAAATACGACAGACTGCCAAATTCTTATTTTGTTTAATGTATCAATAGAATACTTGCTATTTGTTCGTTTTTAGTACAAATCTAGTGAGTTAACTTTGAAGCAACAGGAAGTACAATATCCATTTACATAGGATATTACTAACACATGCAATAGCAAAAAGTCAAAGGTCGGGTTGAGAAACGGAACTGCGCTCTATTATCGATATCGCAAACATCGTCGAACTATCAGGATGTAACTTCTGCATAAACTTTACAGGAGCGGATAAAATATGTTTTTATTCAGTATGCACGGGTACGTCAAATCGGTGTTAAAAGAAAAGTTATGTTAGCGACATTTTTGTAAATATAGTAATCCAATCTTCAAAATATTCAACTAGTTGCTATTAACTCTTATTTCGAAGTAGGAGCTACGCATTCTGGTACATTGTTCATGAATCGGACAGAATTAAAATAAAGCAACGCCAAATCTTCAATGTTATAACAATACCTGCTGAGTGCAGCTGTGGTGTCCCGCAGTATAATTTTGTTGTGAAAAATACATCTCTAAGCTAATACATAAAATAACTTATTAATGTTATTCACTACCTAACTTACGACCTTTAAACAAATAATTATGAAATTTTCAATATACATATGAAGTCATCATTGAAAACTTGCTGTTTTCACGATAATAATCCAGTATATATATTATATTAAATCTATCATTTTTTATATGCTCTACGTATACATATAATTCAACAATATGGCTATTAAATAAATAAAACTATTTTATAAAAATTTAGTCGACTGTAAATCTCAATAAAAAAATTACATATCACCTATATTTTATACCCGTTTCTATATACTTTTATCATACCTACCAATATTTGGTCGTTTAATGTTATTTAACTACCACACACGTTTTTAAATTTAAATATCTGGTTTTTCGCGTCGTTATAAATCTGGACATGATATCGTTGCTCCTAAACGAATAGACAGATTTTTATGCGTTTTTAAAGTGATGTGTTCGTTATAATTTATGAGAATCTGATCTTGCGTTTGATTTATTGCCATTAGGAGATACTCAAACTTTTTATTATCTGGTGGTCGAATGCAACATATTGTTGAAGGAACACAAATATAAAAAATAGTCTAATTTTAATCGATAAGTAAGTAATAATATGAAGTACGATGTTCGTTCTTGGTGTGAAAGTGATACGCACAAAATTAATTTTAAGATGATACACATTCTTAAGATTTAGTATGTTAATTCTACATCGATTATAATAGCTTCACAAAATCAAACATTGTTGTCTTAAAACAATTTAAATGTAAATAGTTTAGCCAATCCGTTAAAGAAGTACTACCACCGTAGACTTTTTTATAAATCTATTGAAGGTCGACATTTTTGTCATATTACATTGGTTCAACCTTCACCAAACGGTTGAGAACACGCAAATTACGGCCATGTCAAACATATTTTTTGGATTTCCTTAATATGTAACTCGATAAACAAACAAGATATACATATAAAATACACAATAGGTAAGTAGCGGCATATGGCCACTTTATGTAGCCTATTAATCTCAAATTGACTTGTATATATAATTAAAATTATGGTATTAAATTAATTATAAGCCTTTGCCCAGTGTCGTTTGCGTTCATATGGATTTTGTCTACAACTAACAAGTCTATTTTTGGGTAAATTCATTAAACGTGCAGATACGCGATATCTACTGATCCATTATATATATATTTGATATTGGCCTATTTACAATGCACGCCACTGTGTATGTATATACTTATCTCATTCTCAGTAAGCTTTTTCTATGACAAATATAATACCAATATCTTTCAGAGACTAGTGTTCACGCATATTAAAGATTGAGACACCTACGGTCGAGTTAAAAAGTTCAAGGAGTTACATGGACACAATTAAAATATCGTCATTGTAATTGGATAGTTGTGTGAAGACTTTAGTTCCATTATTCCATAAAGCTACCTGCGTACGCGCAATAGTGATCGGTTTTAACGTAAATACAATGTCGTTATGAAAGAACGGAATGACTATCAACAAAAAGGCAATCATTATACATATTACGTAGTGAAAGCTAATAAATTTTTACAGACATTAGGCTACTTTTTGTTTTATTTTTATGTACATATTGAATTTGAGTCAGAGCAGGAAATAGCTAGTTCAGAACAATATAATATTTAATGTTTTTTGGACGCTTTCAATTTTATCCGCCTTATATTACAGGTCGAGTGCAAAGGTGAGAGCGATTGCTTGTGGAATATCAGTGGACAATACACAACTTACATGATAGTTTCAGCAAGTTCTTTATAAAACAATAAGTAATAATCTAACTACAGTTTAGTGTCGACAGTCACACTTTTGAGCTCCAAAGTTTTATTCTATTATATTTAACTAAAACGTTAACATTGTATAATTCCATAAAACACAAATTCTTTATTTAATTAAGGTATGCTTACATAATAAATAATAATGGTCAGTTGATACAGCACTTAGCTTCGAGACTCCATGTACATGAATCTCGAAACATGACATATATTTAATAAACTTTTATTCATTTATGTCTCGTAACATTCACTTTGACCTCGACAGGAAAAAACTGTTAAATGAACTTATTCACTATATTTAGAAGTTGTAGTTTTCAAATTTAGATGATTGCTTTAATGAAAGTTAAAGCCTTGATGGATATCGCGGATTATCTCATTGTTATTAATTTAATATATCTTTATTATATATGTATCATTGAGAAGATAACCTCGGCGCCAGCGAGCAGCTCGGGTCTTAGAAGTATATTTTTATTACAACAAGGATCAAAGAAAGGTGTTTGTCGAGTTCGTTCTTAAACACGTTCCGACTTGTTTTATATTCTGTGTCTCCATTCACCGACACAGCGCGGCGCCCACCATGCCCTTTGGCATAAGCCATCGTTTTCTCTTCACATTCTCTGGCTCCTTTTTGGAATCGATACTGTCAAATAATATTTTTGGTTAATTGAAGCTACAGATGCATACATTTGATGCTTACCTTTAGCATTGGAAGTCCATCTAATATTCAACACAAAGATCCTTTCATTAGATGCAAATACAAAGCTTTTAAAGCGGTGCCGGGTGGCACGTATAGTCGGAGAGCACGTTGAGCGGGTCCCAAGTCTCAAACGACCGGCATCCGAAAGAACCGGCTAGCGGCTGCCACTTCACGCCGCGGCCGATGTTTCACAACAATGCACTTTAGTTAAATTATAATTAGCACCGTTCACACTAAACTTGTATTTTAATATTGCTTCACACGGGTTTTATATCCTTTACTCACTTACGAGAAGATCGCGCGTATATCCTGAGGAGTGAAGGGGAATCGGAACTTTACGCGACACACGCAAACCTCGACGCTAGTAACGGCTGACTGACCGGACTGCACCGGTGGAGCGGGCACTCGCGGGTGTGCGCGGCGCGCGGCGCGGCGTGTCAGGAGAAGGGGCGGCGGCGGGGGGCGGTCGCGCCGCAGCTTGCCCTATAAACTTGCTTTTTGCCCGCTCTCATATCATGAGTACCGACTAGGTAGGCAGTAGGCTCCTCTTGCAGTTTGTGAAAGGCAAATTGCAATGCATCGCATTCGATACCTGTTTGTCTTGATGTTTTAAGGTGCCCGTATGTTCGTGTACAGGACTCGCAGACAACCGACGCGGGTGCAAAATTTTAACTAGATAACATAAATATGTATTTGTGTAATTTAAGTGTTAATTTCCCTAAGTTTCTATTACATTTATGTTTACTGTTCGAGTAGACACTTATCAGCAAAGTATACAAATATCATAACGTGAAATTCACGCTACACGATCGGCCGATACCTTGATAGTAATAAAATATAATATGATATAATAAATTGATTATAGAAATTTAATTTTAAATTTTGTATTTATCTGATATAATCAGACTTATCATATAAGCTTCCTAAACTATTCGTTAAATATTTTAAAATACAGTGATGATCACTAATCGAAGTTAACTACTCTAAAGGAGGATGTATAATGGAAAAATTGTGGAAACAAAAAGGTAGTACTAAATAGTAATATATATTTGTATATATAATAACTTATGAATGTGGTGGGAGGCTTGTGGGCAGTTTCAATGGAGAACTTGCGTGGTCTCAACGGCCGGTACTAAGGCGAAGGTCGCGTGAGTGGGCCCTCGCTAATCTGTGCTAAGACGGAAATTACGAAACGTCGATATTGTACTGGCGGCCGGTAACCGCGAGTACTAGGCCCGCATAACGCACGAGGTTGCAGCCGTAACACGCAGCTAACTAACGGAAATAATAGCGAGTTTGCATTACCTCTTAGAGTAAGTTGAACGCGCTCGGCTCGTTTCATTATGTAAACGGTCTAATGGAGAAGTTCGATTCGAGCCTTTTCGTCTCGTTCCGGATGTTCAGTGGTCCCTGTGTGCGTCTGGAAATCGGAGCGGGCGCACACTCCGCTCATCGGTTATAGAATTCATCCATATTTGTTCCCAGACCGAATTAGATAGGACTGAGACAAGTTGTATTTGTTCCCCCTCGATAGCCGACGCACGTGGTGAAAGCGATGTCCTTTGGGGATTACAGTCAAGGAATAAGGAATTTATCGTCTGGCCTATGGGCTGTGGCTATTGTACAAAATTACTAGTCTTATTTCTTAATTAATCAACAATCTTAAAAAATTATCAATTGAAGTTGACAGATTATTTATTCTTCAAGGTGTCTTAAAACAATAATGCTAGGTATATTTGAGCGTTTTATGATATCATCTTGGCGATAAGAACGTGACATCGGGCGGGCGCGCCAGGCTGACTCAGCGGCTACCTCTACTGATTTCTGAATTCACGTTAACAAAGGCGGGGGAGTTATTAATTATCGCGTTCACTTTATGGAACAAATGTATATATGAGTGCTCCGTACGCAACACATCGTTGACCTCAATATGATGTCTAGCTAACGATTAATCTTTTAATATGCCTTGTGCAAAGCCAATAAACTAATAATCTTTTTGATAAAACGACGATAGCGAGCGCCTACAATGTTGCGAATTTGCAGAATTCCAATTGAGAATTATTCAAGTATATTTTTGATAGAACGCATTGCATTCCCTAAATACTCGCTTAGGTCCTAATTACGACCTATGTACTTACTATCAACCCAGTTGACGCTTTCAAACACTATTATAATGTAATGCTGCGAATACAATGGCTTTTGCGTACAAAATACATTGTTAACTATTAGATTTTAAGTTAGGTAAGCAATGAGAATAATTTTCTAGTCCCCTCGGGTCCGATTGGTGTGAGAGTGTAGCGGTTGCGCAGTCAGACTGGCGCGTGAGGCGGTGCGCCGTTAGCTTATATTATATTACATATTTATTATTTGTAAAAGACAAATGCTTTAAGCCTGTGGAATGCTTGTGTGCAGCAGCTCCATGTATATCATTTACTCATTGAATCAATAAAGCACCCGGTGTGTGTGCGTGCAAGCAGATACAGGGTTTCTCGACAGTAGGTAAGCGGCCGGTGACAGGCAATATCGAAGCTTGTCGGCCGCAATAAAGGAGATGAGAATCAAATGAAATTCCTGACTGCATTGCGAGAGGTCGCAGCTGGCGCACAGCACTCTGCGCTGGGAGCGGCAGGCTTAAATGCATCGGTTGTAGCTTGTGACCGAAGACCCTGCCCTTTCTGTACAGTGGCTGACAGATGGTAGTTTTAAATTTCAACAAAAATTGTTTCATTAGGTTTTCGATTACAACTTGTTTTTGACGTCAACTCAATCGACGTAACGCACCGGTGAAGGACGAAAATTTTTTTCATTGTAACTCGCGTCTTTCAGTTTCTGTTCAAATTATAATGCTATTATTTTTTTTCTATTAAGGTCGTATATGGTATTAAGTTTCGATATATTAGTTATGCCAAATTTCAACAGACGGGCTAGACTTTCTAGATGATAGATGATACCTCAACCACGACGCAACGACGTCGTCATATCTTTAATCTATACCTATAAATGTAAGTGATATGTCTGTTTGTGATATAAAAATATGTACTAGGTATCCATGTTATGTTTATACACTATTTAGAATAGAAACGAAATTCATAAAGTTATCACCTGTGTGCCTATCAATCTAATTCTTATGGCTGAACTTTGTAACGGCTGGATAGTTTATGATGGGACTTTCACAGGTAGATTGGTCGTTACTCCTTGTGACATTTCACAAGGAGTAACGTATCTTATTTAATTTGATCATCGATATCTTACTATTTATATAAAAATAACGGCGAATATAGCTAGATAATTATTAGTTCCTTTTTATTACCATTCGGAAATTATTCACAGTCGGACTGATTCATTCTTGTTGTAGCCGATAACCGGCGGCTGATAACCGGCAGAGGCTAACACCTGGCTATTACTCGGTGACGTGCAGTAAGTAGGAATTGTACAAACACTGATAATCGTCTATAAAGCAAATACACCGCGCCGATCGGCCCGCGTCCCGCCCCCACTCACTATTAGCTCGTGTTCCCATTTCAGTTAGCTGGTATCAACCTCGGAAATAGAACAATAAACACCTTTATTTAACGTACTTTATTTATCAAGTCATATACAAGTGCACGTACCACTGTTCAAAGCTTACGTTGTTCATAAACGTACGCTTTACAGATTTATGAATGCTTACCAAATAATAATTTTATTGTTTAACAGCTTATAGAGACAATAATTGGTAATTACTTATATACTCGTATATATTTTTAATATACTATTATATATTTGGAATTTTCATAAATAGACTTGGATATACTTGAAATTTTTGAGATTGTTTCTGGTAAGAAGTTTTACGATACTACCTCGTGTGGAGAGATGCGCGGCTGCCGTCTGTGCGGTCCACATTTAAACATACGTAATAGTTTCATATAGTGAATTAAAAGGCTAATTACGTGCCAGCGCACGACACGGGTTGACGATCACATAACAAATAGATGAAGTCATTTTTGTATAAAATAAATTGAAACCTATGATAAGACAACTGCGTCTCAACATGGTAGATAATCGTGGCGCCGGCGCTCGCCTTGTACGCGCGGTAGTAACGTATGTTTACAATAATATTAAAGTTTATAAAACAATAATGCTTATTTTTCCAAAGTTGCACGAGAGAGACAACGGATATTCCTTCTTCATTCGAGATATCATCGTGAATGGACTTTTTAAAACAGAGAACAACCTAGAATCGCAAAAGCCTATATATATTGACATAGTGTTATTTATATGTTTCTATTATATATAATAAAAAGAAATTAGGTCTCTGTTTTAGAATTACAATGTTGGTATCCAGATATTTACGTTAACTTGTACTTTGCGTAACGTAATGGCATATTTCAGTACACCGACAAAATTTGTATCGTACGGGGGATCGTCTGGAAAACAATGTTGGCGGACACTACGAGGACAGATCACTCTAAATAATAATAATACGACGAAAGTTTCTTAGCGCGAGATCTCTTATGGAATAAGTTGAACGTTGTTTGTGGGTCAAGTGCGGGTTCAACTCGACACCGCTTGCCCCGCGCCGCTCCGCCGCCCGCCTCGCGACACCACGATATATCATGTTAGATGAAGGAAATCATAAACTCTGATAACGACGTAAGATATTTTGTGTGGTTCTATCGTACAATTACAACACCATACGGCAACCTCAGGCACTATACTTTCATGGTGTGGCTTTATTATCTTTTCTTATGATATCATGTATCATAGGTTGTGAAATGATGTGGTAACTCCAAACATTACATTAATGAACGGCTTATACGACTTATTTCAGTGATTAAGACCAATGTAATTGTGACAGTATTACTATATGCTAACAGTAAGCCGCCACCCGACCGCTGCGTGTGCACAGATCCGTTTCTCTATAAATAAAATAACAGTATATTTTAACATTCAATGATAGAATCCCGAGTCGGACTCGGCTTTTGATGGTGCAACTACTAACTGGTGTTCCTATAACGACAAAGCTTTTCCAGCACCCGCTCGTTGAGGCGCCGCACATCGTTGTCAGCAGCTATGTATGTTTATTTTTTCCCATCGAATCCGGTCACGTCCGTGTCTAAATCGAAGAATGCCGTAGGAGCGACGCGACGTGTAAACACGCATACCAAAAGCTCCATCGTGTAAACACGCTCTGTACAACATTTATCCTAATATAGAAACTATTTCAATGTTCTGTGCACGCGTCGCGCGCGCACTCTCACACACACGCACACATTAACTGTGACTCAACATCAACGTACTCACTGACATATAACTTCTTTTTATATTAAATAGTTTTCTTTTGTTTAGAATTGCGAAAAAAATATGGTTTTATTTTTCGGTTAACGTCTAAAGCAGAAGGTATTATATGCAGCATAGTCGTGTATCATAGTTTTGTATGATATGCAATGTTGGCCTGTATAGGTGAGTGAGGCGCGCGGGGAACGTGTGCTCGCTAGATCGTTGACTCAGCTACGGATAAATATCAATTGCAATGTTATGACGATGTCATTTTTTTGGAGGAAATTTATGAGTCACTTCGCAGAATTAACTGTCGTTTGTCTAAAATATATTCGTTTAGTTAGCCGCGATGCGTTTCTGGATTAATAAATTGCTCGCCGGTTTTTACATATAGTTGTTTGTTTGATACATATTGATAATTACAGCTTATCTCTTTGTTTTCATGAAAAATTAATTGTATTCACACCTCAGCGGTCCACAATTTAAGTAAATTTACAAAGTATGGAACTTGGCGGATGATATGAAAATTATTTTACCATTATAATATTTAATTATAAAGTTGTATAAATCACACATAATTCACTGATAAAAGAGTGTAACGTAACCGAGTCGAGCCCACAGTGAGTTATCAACTTGTTTACATTCATTTCAATGTGAGAGCGTTGTGCATCGGTCACCACATCAAAGACATAATGTATTAAATAAATATGTAGAACTTGCGTGCGCCGTCTCGGCCTCCAGCGCCCCAATCCCATTTGTTGTACTAATACGTTGAATTTATTGTCAGTTTGTGGCCAAAACAGGCATTTGCTTAATCTCAAAACGTCTGTAATAAATATTTATTTAGTTACACGTCATCATCTTTGAGCGGATGAGCTCATTTATAAACTATAATACATTAAGTGCTTCACTTGAATTATATTACATGCACCTGGTGAAATGTACGGATTTTTCTACAACGAGGATTTTTTTCCATACATTCGTTGCCTGAAGAATATTACTGATTATTAATCTTATATATATAAATCTCCTGTCACGATGTTTGTCCGCTATGGACTGCTAAACTACTGAATCGATTTTAACGTTTTTTTCTTTATAATGAGTGCCATGCTTCAACTTAAGAGATAGGATAGTTT
>JAOSYY010024984.1:0-10808 GCA_025727935.1 Hebomoia glaucippe | reverse complement strand
TGTTAATTGTGTTAAAAATACATGCACAAACCAATGTTCATAATTATCGGTCGAATAGTTTATGAAATTAGCGATGCCATATACCGGATGTTTGGGGACTGCTTCAGAAAACGAATACGGGTGATAGTACTGATGACACCTTTGATGAAGTTACGGAAAAAAAGTGATCCTGACTAAAAAAGACATGTTTTAAGCACTTTTTATTAGCTTTATTTACGCTCCATCTTTTAGGTACAGCTAAATGAAACGATAGTTTCATAAAAAATACATTACTTTACTAAAAAAAAACAACCAGCAATAAAGCATGATAATAAAAACAGCTGGATTAATACGATGGAGCGAAATAACGTGAGTAAAACTTTTTTAAAATATGATTTCTTTATTCTGTCCCTTCATCAAAGGTGTCATTAGTACTATCACATGTCTTCGTTTTCGGGAGCAGTCCCCAAACACCCTGTGCATAAATACCCTCTTTTATATAAATATGTATAAAGGTGTACGTCGAGAACTAATCATGTTTACCAACATTCTTGTAGTTTAGCTTATTATTTTAACATTTTCACGACACTTTATTAGTCAAAGTACATCTCAGTCGGTCGCGTACACGTTCATATTGCTTCGTGTGTTTTGTATAAATAGAGACTTGTTTAATAAGTTACAACTTCAGCTGCAATGAGCGCTAACTCGTTTCTCAGCGTGTTTTGCATATCATTGCCACTCGACTCGGCGATGCGAAAGCGAAGACGCTCAAGTGTATCTTTAAAACTTCATTATTTATTTCCAAGAACCGGAAGGATTGTGCATCTGACAAATGAAAGTTAAAACTTTTATTGTTTTAGAATGAATTAGCGATTTTCCGAGTAAATAAATTGTCTTAGAATTGTTAAAATGCATCAATAATGCATTTATATCGATAAAAATCTTATACTAGTAAATGAAATATCATGGCGTATATTATAAACATCATTTTTATAAAATCTTTAAATATAGCCGCTTAAGTGATCATAACGAGCAAAAAATAACTCTAGCGTCTAAAAACGGGACTCTATGCCGATAAACGTGGAATTTAGATTTTTGTTTTTTTGTACTGATGAAAAATGTTTAATTAATGGAAAGGGCTTATGGATAGCCATTTTTAGCTACGATATACTAATCCTTTAAAGAAGATAGACATCTTTTAAAAGTATTTTTTTTTTAAATTGACTTATATTAATAATGCTATATAGTTGAATATGGAGTCTTGAAAACATTTATCAATATTAAAAATTATAACATTTAATTTAAAGTAAAATTTCGTGAGATATCAGATGGATACATTGATTAGGTAGATAAAATTTGCAGTCATTTCATTAAGCAAAATCATTTTTGATCCTACGAATTCCGTGTCTATTGGTATTGAACGTCTATAGACAACGCTTTTAGCTGTACAAGAATATTTAATTTTACGGTAGACCAATAAACTGTTGCTCCTGAATTTAATTTACTAATGAATAAAATAAAGTTAAATTCAAGCATCTAACTTAGTATTCTTAGATTTATTTTTAACAATATCGTTTTTATCGATGTTTGGGGAACTTTAAACATAACCTTAATATAAATAATTAATGTTGCCATTTTTTAAAATAAAGACGTACTACGTCTATTCGTATAAAATTTAATATTTCCGTGCTCATGTTACTAAAGCTACTTTTGACGTCAAATTTGTACTCACAGCCGTGCTTGAGATGGATCGGTCGTAAGAGTTGAAGCGAAAAACAAAATTAAAAATAATTTTGTAGCCTCAAATCTTTTAAACAAAAATTCTATTTACGTCACAAATGGTTAAGGAAGTTCAATAGTTACAATATATCACGCGTCGCCAACCTTAAGATCTTAGCCATATTCCATCAGATATTATTTATAAGGGTGTTGCTGCCAGTCTTATTTTATATATTATTTCTAGTATTCGGTAATTCACAGACTGAAGTCGAAACGCGCATAGCCCTTCATGACCTATATGATTTCCTTGTGATAGAAATCATTATAGGATAGTAATATAATACGATACGATAGCAGTTATACATGCCCTAGCTGTGTCACTGATGGTTGAAACATGGGTGATAATGACTACTGGCAACATTTGTCGCAACATCTGTTGACATGACAAGCATTCTCATAGCAAACTTCAGACATGCTGCGAACATTGTAGAGATTTAATCAGGCATATTTGACGATAGCAAAATTATACTGATACTGTTTATAGCTATTAATATCTACTAGCTTTTAGTACCAGCTTCTATTTTTATCGAAAAAAGCATTGGCTCATAACGGTCATCATGGTAGTTGGTACATGGTAACTTGGTATTAAATTCATTTAAAGCGGTTCAGAGATTTATACGTTTACATATATTATAATAAAGAGAATTGCTTTTTAATTTTAAATATTAGGATCTGATTGGATCTAATGATAATGATTGCATGTAGTGTAGATATCTCACATTTTATCCGGAATGGACACATTACCTATCTACTACTAAAGTCAATGAAGACATTATTTATTCGAACATTGAATTTTAGTTATCAATATTAACATGTAACCCCATTATAAGTACCTAATTTATCTATATTTTCATGCAATATAGGCTGTTATGCATTAGCATTAGTAATTTGCAAAGTAAAATATTAGGAGCTATTTCAAAAGAAAATAATACAGAATTTATATATTAATACATCAAGCAGACTATGTAACTCTTTTCACTCACTTACAGTTTATATAGAGAAGCTAATTTTTTTTTTGAATAAGGCAAATATAGTACATTACATCAAAAAAAAAAAAAATTACAGAGTACCATGAATTTGACACATAGGCATACATATTTACTCTTTTGTTTATTGTTAGTCTGTGGTCAAATTGAGAATACATTAATATTGTTTGTCATTAATATTATGTATCTATAGTCTTTCTGTGATGTATAGGTAGACGGTTGAATTAGACCACTGAAAAACCACTAGTAAGAATACATAGTTCATTGATTACATTATAAATAAAAAAAGTACTTGATTATTAAAATTGACGTGAAAATCTGTTGGCATACATCAGCAAGTGCTAACTGACGTTAAAAGTCAATACCTTTTTAATTACCAGTTACTTATATACTGAATATGATGCAATTTATACGAAATTCAAGTTTATACGTACCTTCTTAATGTTATTATATTTAAAGATAAATTTGAAGTGTATTTATTCACTATCTAATCGTTTCTTGAAATGTGCTAAAAATTTTAATGGAAAAAATAAGTAAAACAGAATTGAAAAAACTAATTAATGTTAACAATGTACACTTTGAAAGTGTGTTAATAGCACGGCGTAGTTTCCTCACTAGAGATTTGTGTTTTATATTAACGGTAATTGTTACGGAATTGAAAATTAATGAATGTAAAGAATTTTTTAAATTAACAATTTTATGATTAGGTCATCTAAAATTATGCTATGATTTTATGAACAAAGATTTTTAACTACACAGTTTCTTCATAGATTTATTAATAATCGTCACTAATATAAACGAGATAGTTTGTAAGTTGTTACTTTACGGATCTTTTAGAAACTTTACAATAACTCAAACATCAGAATGACACGTAACTTTTAAACATATCGGAACACGGGTGAAACCGCGTGGTATGGCTAGTAATAAATATATTACAAAACGGCTTTTATTTAGAAATTATACAAACATCTGTAAGCATTCTCATCTAAATCATTCAAAATTCGTAGTTCAAAACAAGATAGCTTTATACCTTTATGAAAAAGATTTAAGACGTTATATTTTAGAGTAACTACCGGCTCTGAAGTTTGTCTTTTACTGTTGGAAATGTCTCTTACTTGGTACTTACTCTTTTGTATGTCGTATTTCTGGATTTCAACTAACAGATCTGTAAACAGGTTTACCATAGCGGTACTTTTAACTGCCAGAAGATGACATACTTTTGAAGAAAAATTCGATAATAATTGGAGTGTAGATATATGTATATCGGATCCAATATATGACTGAACGATATGATTAATATATTATCATAATATACTATAAATAACAGAGTTTTTCTGCAGCTTTTTCCGACTTCACAGTTCACAAGAATCTTGTCCTTTATTTAATTTTACAAAAATGTGTCATAAATGATGTACAAAATTCTGTCAAATGTTCGAACGTGAATCTAACAAAGCGTAAAATACCTCCATGATGATGGAGGTAACGTTAATGGTAAAAATCTTGCATCATTACCTGGATGAGTAAATATAATTTTAGCATAGATCAGCTAACGATCATGTCAGCCTTCGTTCATAATCTTGGCTATATAATAATATTATAAACGTGAAAACTCGTATATATGGATGTTTATAACTCTTGCACACAAAAACAAGTGACCAGAATTTTAATTAAATTAAACTGAATTATTAAATATATTGTGTCATGTGAAACATCAGGGCGTCGCTATTATTGGTATAATTACTTACTAAACAGCTTTTAGATGGTACATATATACGTATGTAGACCAAGTTACATAGTTGAGAAAGCCGTAGTACACGCTACAGCCTATCAGCAGCAATCACGGAGTTAGCAATTGCGCCGAAATGTTCCACAACTAAGTTTATATAACAATTTAACATACCAGAACCTGTACAAAGGTTCAAACTTATCCAATAACACTAGTTAAACTGTAAGTCTTCGCCGCTGGATTAAACATTTTTAAGCTATTAAATAGTTCTGGTTCTGTAACCGCTTTGAACGAGTTGAATTTATTTATTTTTTTTTAGCTTAGGAAGGCAAACGTACATACAGTTTACCTCATGATAAGCAAGCACGCGTTGCCAATCTAAAGAACTTAGCTATATTACATCACTTATTGTTTAATGACATTCTGCTGCCGGTCTTATTTATTTTTATATCGAGTATAATTACCACTTAATACGCCAATTTTCATTAAATTATGACTTATATATATACGATTATACAGGGTTTTTGGAATGCTCGCGAAAACGAAAACAAGTGATAGCAGTTATGACACCTTTGATGATGTCTATTAATAGAAACAGACTATATTTTAATGAATAAAAAAATAGGATGTATCAAAAATCCGTAACTTTCCTTTTACGATTTACCAAATTGATAGGATTTATAATTAGTGACGCCACAGCTTGAATTAATAATTAAACAATAAACATGTATTTTATAAACAGTTTATTTAATATGTATTGAGATTATGATATATTATAAAAAAATGATATTTATAAATGAAAAATTTGCTTAATTAAAATCAGTGCCTATTATAGGAATACGCAGATTCGAAATCAAAACTCATTTAACAGTTAGGATTATTTTAATTAGGCATAGAAATTATAGCTTACTGATTTGTTTTTCATTGATAAATGAATGTTCAATTAAATTGCGCTTAATAACGATATTTGTATGTTTTCTGGCAAAACAGACACATTTTGATATTTTGATAGAACTGTAGTAAAAGTTTCATAATATATAACGTTATAAATTAAATATTACTAGCGAAATTCGAAAATGTTCAACCACACAAGTCACGCTTAACCGCAAGTAAAATTATCACGTAATATAAGCTGCCAAATTTATTTTATACCCACTGTTCTAGGTTTTGCTTTTGATTTTCGAAAACCGGTTCATTTACGAACACCGCCGTTGTTTTCCCCAGGTAAATAATCATTTTATTAATCAATCCGCTACTATCCGAGAAGAAATTGGGAATATATAGAGCCTTTTTAGCATACTTAGGGTGGATTAAATATACCAATTTAATCAATGTTATATGATTGACATGGTTAGTTACGACAACGCCTTATTTAAGATATTGGAGTGGTTAAAGCTCAAGCTACAGGTAGAAATATCTTAAACACTATCCTAATTATTATGGTCTGAAATCACTGGTTCATCTTATCTTGCAACTCTACAAAAACAAGTAAAAATTGATGGTAGCTTGGATCTAAATACTCCGACCCCATCAGCTTTAATTAGGAAAATTAGGATAATTTTTAAAAAAATATTATGTGTTTCTTTATTTCCAACCTTACAGCCTAATTAAGTTTTCATTTATAAAGTGAGGAGTAAGAAATTGAAATAAGATATAGTCATAGAAATTGATTAAAACTTTTTCTATTTTCTTTTTAACTTTTCATTATATAAATAAATGGTTTTTTATTTTATTCCTATTTTAGTAATGATATCTTTATATTATGTATGTTAGATATTATATAAATTATATTATATATGTTATTTAGTAGTAAGTTAATTGTATGTATCTAGTTGGTAAGCCTTAATAAATACATAAATATTCATAATTTCGGTTCATAATGCCTAAGCGTCATTATGAACCGAAATAAAAGTTTAAATTATACAATGCTTAAAATAAAAAAGAAAAAATCGACAGCGTATCGTTAAATAATTAATAGCACATGATTTTATTAATATATATTATTGAACTAGTAATTTACGTGTGTAAATTAGATATATCTATCTTTTTGACTCGACGGTGACTACAAAAAGCACATTCACTTAAAACGAACTTTGTAAAGAAAACAAATCGGAGTTAGCGTAGCTGAAATGAGCATCTTATATGTAAGACAATTAAAAGCAATCCGTTCAAGTGGAGGAACAGTGGAGCGTAGCATAATCTGTAGCTCTCTACGTAGAGCCCTAATCGCGTAGCATTCATTTGAGAATTGTCTCTGTGTGCTACGTATACTGTATGATATCATATTTAACGGATGTGAATGAATGCAGAAATCTTAACAGCACTTCACTGTGATAATATCAGTTTTTTAAGTCAGTATAAATCTATCTAATATTATAGATAAAAACTTTCAATCTCGCCAGTTTTCGAATGAAAAATAGTTTGAAAATCCATTCATTTGTTTAGGTATAACGGTATTATAGAAAAATGTACAAATATATGTATCAAACATATAAACCTGTTTTTTTCGAAAGGGATTAAAAATAACAATTCGATTTACTTATAAAATCTTTTAATTATTGGCAATGACCACAAATAAATACAATCAAAACACAGATAAAATCAAAATACGAATTAAACTGCAATAAAAACAACAAAAACCTGCATTGCCTCATTTAATTTTTGAATAGAATCCAACTGGGTTTATGCATAGAAAATAGTGAGATCATCTGTTGGCATTGATCGTCCCGTGACGTAGTTGCAGGCGCCTTACAGTCCCGCCAGGTTGTCGCCGACGCAGCCTTCGGGACGAAAGCCTGACCCCAATCTTACGATTTTGTAATACTAGTTGAAGAACGCGACATTGTTTACATAGAACTGAAATAGCTTAATTCTTTATTAAAATTTTCTTCTTTAAATACTTATTTATTTTTTATTCTACATTTCCCGACTTATATTAAAAATCTACCCTTGTCGCAAAGCATTGTGGTCATTTCTCAATATGGCTAATAAAAATACTTCATAGATAACTTAATTTTTTTTACTGTAACTTAGATTTAGCATTTCGTCAAAAAGTTAGCTATTCCCCAGATCCTTAGCTTAAATACTAAAATTTATCATAATCTGTTGAACGATAAGGCAATCAGTGTCTAAACTGTAACGAACAGGTACAGGTTTTTAGTTAATTGCTTGAAGTTATTAAGTAGAATAATTTAAAATTAGAAACATAAACTATAAATGAAATTGTAACAGGGGAAGGAACTTTTCCTTCAAAGCCATTAAAATATAGAATTAACGTCAAAACATATCCGCCTTGATAAAGGTTTCGCGCGTCTACTGTCTATTCGTATTATGTCGGAACATAACTTTACGCCTCACCTTTACCTTTCAAGCTGTTTGTTTGATATTTCATAGCCTTGAATCCAGGGATAGTCTTTCCCCGTTCCACTGACCTAGAGGTATGACGTCATTGGCGCCGTTGCGTCGCGACGTGTCGACGGCATTTCAAACTACTCTCAGTTATATAAAAGACAGTTTATAGTTGAAAATTACGAGAAAACCTTAGTCTAATGCCTCAATTGTCTTCTTAAACTAAATTGAGATACACGAGACGACAGCTTACTTACTTACGACTAAAGTAGCAAAAGCTATATTATATTATCTTGTCTATTCGTCTTTTACCCTGTAATTTCAAATAAAACAATTAACGATGGAAAATTTGGAATAATGGAAAATTCGTGAAGTGCTTTGCGCGTTTCGATTTTAGTCTATGAATACTCAAAATAAAATAAGGCCGGCAACAGAACGTCCTAATAATGACAAATGATTTAATATAGCTAAGGCCTTAAGGCAAAGCTTCGTCTAGATCTACTAATCTTGGAGATGTCGATGGGCGACAGGAATCTCTTTATATAAGTGAACTGTATGCTCGTTTGCCTTCCTATCGCAGAAAAAAAGAAAAAACCACTTTAGGTTTACTAAACATTTAAACGTAGACTCGTATTCCAAGACGTAAGTCACACTCTTTATAGTAGAGTATTCAGCATGTTGAACTTTATGTAGAACAAATGTTTTGACATGTTCTTAAAACTAGTTCCTGACTTGTCACGTTTTGAAATTTCAGGTGTCTCCTCATTGGTTATCGTAAAATCACTGTTTTATGTTAAGTTTGCGACTTTAGCTACTTTTGGTAATCTTGCTTGAGTGTTTTATTTTATAATCTCCCACGTTGTGTACCCTAACGTATATGAAATGCTAATTTATGTTAAAAGGGGTGAATGCAAGCTAATGTTGCATATTTTTGTAGCAGAGAGCGCGTTTTACTCCGAACTTTCTAATTAATAAATGTTCTACGTTCACAAAAATGTTTAGAAAACATTTATAGTACAACATTTTAAAATTTAATGATCTTTATAAAAATATTTTAATCATTTTTATACAGTAATTTTGTTTTTTATTATATTATACTTATAAGTTTGTAGCAGATGGAGCTGTCACTGTATAGTCATCTGCACCTAGTTTTAATGGTGGATAATTAATATTAATTACCTTCACCTGTCATTTATATATAAATAAACAAAATTTAATGGTTTGAAAAGCCAGATCTGTGGAAGTAAAGAAAATCTCAATTCAAAACAATCAACAGATTTAATTCAGATCTTAAAAAGTAAGTTAAGAATATTTTACACAATTATTATGCCATATAAGGAGGGAAAAGAAATGCAATAATATTTTTATTTACGAAGAGTTGTATAACATATTAGTTTTTTATAATATAAACACAAGTTTTAATTGTGAATGGAATTAATACATTAAATAGCGTAGATATGGAAATTAATCCCACCACAACACAGTAACATCATTAGAAGGTCGTTAGGGCTCCAGATAGCGGGCGTTACTCTGATACGTGGTTTAGTATTGTAATACATTCTTAATGAGTCAGACTAGTGAACTACAAACCTTATCACCGAGCGTGTAATTAATACTTAAAAAATGATGGATGATGATTTTTAGGAAATTATACTAAATACTCATTATTTTTAAGAATGTGAATAACGCATTAAAATTATTAAAGCATAATTGGAAGTAGAGGAAGGGAAAGGAGTTTGCCAGGATCGTAAAAGTGGAAATCTGTAATCTTTGCCGACACCTACTGGAAAAAGGCGTGATTAGTAAAGTCAATTTGATGACAGTTAAAAGTTAAAATAATTGTAAATATATACGTGTAAAAGTGCTCCTTATTAGCATATAAAATATATTAGTTAAAAAAAATTAAATGGTATATACAATTTTAAATAAAAATAACTTTATAGTTAATAATATTATATATGTATACATGTTACAAAACAGCAGGATAAATAATAATTTGCTTTGCTCAACGTGCAAACATAATCATTATTATTTTTCAAATTAAATTTTTGTTTAATAAATTTTTGTGTGGATAACATAAATACGATGATTAAAATTGTTCAAAATACGTAATTAAACAAATTGAAACAAATGAATACAAATAAATAATAGGCTATTTTTATTACGTCGTCCTGATCTATAAGTCGAAGTTCCAGGATCAGAGAACCTTTTAAAACATAAAATAGACATTAATTTTATCGTAGGTTAAATTAAAGTATTACTGGGGCAATGGTATTAGTTATGTAATGTATTAAACTCAGAGAATTTGAACCGTAAACAGTATGCTACGGGTTCCGCTTCAGACGGTACACAACTATCCAAACATTTGATAGCTGTTTTACTAACTGTGTTGTGAGCTGAGAAATTTATTGCCACATGCGTAGAACTGTAATGTACTTTAGTTTTATATTATAAAATTGGCATCATAAGTGCTATTTTAAAATATTTTTTAACCATTTATTAAGAATTAATTTAATCTTTATTCGAGATTAAATTTTCATTGTCATAAAAATTCAAAACGTCGTATAAAATGTACTCTTTTTAACATATATACGAATTGTAAGACGCAATTATATTTACGGAACCACTTTCATAAGGTTACTGCATTACCACAGATTCGTTGTAAACATAATTAATGCTAAAGAAACTCAATATTCAAAGTATGACATATTTGGGAATTTAAATTACAATTTTAGCGTCAAATAGCGTACGGAGTTCGCGTCGCGGTCTGCTTTGGGCCGAATATTCACGGCAGGCCGTTTCAGTTATTCGACGGCATTGCTGTCAAAACGTGCTGATGCATCCTTGCCCACAATGAATATGCATTGATTATGCACTGATGAGATGATTGTACATGAACCCTGAAACATTGTTATCGGATTATAGAAGAAAACAGCTTAAAATCTATACGTGATAGCAAACACTTTTGTGATTATGAATGAGTAGGTTCT
>JAOSYY010024983.1:0-10816 GCA_025727935.1 Hebomoia glaucippe | reverse complement strand
TCTGTGTGTGTGTGTGTGTGTGTGTGTGTGTGTGTGTGTGTGTGTGTGTGTGTGTGTATATGAATAGCATTTATTTTTAATTTTTTTAAGACGTACTTGCCAAGTCAGGATTGTAATAACAGCTGCTATGACTGTATTCCTTGTAACAAGTAAGATGCAACCAAAAATCATAGAGTCAAATGTCGCTAGCGTCCATTCTTCGCCCCACCTGTGTTATACAATTGTACGCTATTCACAAATAATATTTTCTTTATGCTCAGATTATTAATCGCTCCATGTAAAGAGGCGCATATGCAGGTAATTCATATAGGTTTTTATAAGTTTACCAGGTGACCTTATTCAATATATCTACTTAATCTAATAAATATATTTAGATTTATAAACAAAAAACCTTACCACATTACCAATAAACAAGAAGGTGTAGGTTCATCAATGTCATAAAGTAAAGTACTTATGTTACTTCCTTCTCTACTTCTTAATTCCACATCTAAAAGTCTCTCCAGTAAGGTACGTTCGTTAGCTACCCAGTTTAAGCCATCTAGAGCCTAGAATAATTAAATACTTTTACACGACTGCATTTGCGATAAAGTTGAATTCATAAGACGATCGAGTTGTTCTATATTCTAAAATATAAACTAGCCGTGTCTTGCAGTTTTTCTCCAGAAACTAAGCTACCAAGCCGGTCCTCTGGTACGAATATATGATATTAATATACATAACATAGTATGTATTAGAACGTTTTTAGAGGCGTGTTTAAAAATTTTAAAATCCTTATTGGCCCATTGTTATAAAAGAAAGTAAGTAACTTAACATAAAAAGAAACCAACCCTTTCAAAAAATGCAGATAAAAATTTTGACAAGAGAATACGGTTCGATTCATGTTCTCCCGGGTACGTGGCTGAAATTTGTTTTTCTTATTTATAAGGTAACATTAAAGATAATAAAAGAATTGCATTTAATTTTGCATACCATATTCGTTGCTTGTAAGTTTCTTATACACTATTCTGAAAAATATATGATATATTAGTATTACTAGAGACGAGAATATCTTTACCTGTCTTATTCGCATGGAATAAGTAAATATGTATCACTTTTTACCATTCATTGCCGTTGCATTTTTTTATCATTCTTTATTTCATAAACTAGGAGTCATAGCGTTATGACCTAAATAATTTCACTATCAATAGTGTCAATGGGCACCAAGATAAGTATTATCTGAAATAAATCGTATGTACGTTTGCGAGAGAAGAAATTGCGGTCAAATACTTAGACCATTATAACACTTAATAATTTAATGATAATTATAATATGATACATGTTTACTTATTACAAATATATATTTTTTCATAACCAATTTATGCATAATATGTTAGCTTACTCTCAATACCTAAATTGGGTTAAGTATAATAAATAACCTAGACATATGTTACGTCCGGGTACTTGAAGATTTAAGTAGTCATTTAGCATTTACCTTACTTGTGATGCACATACAACACGGCAATGAGCTAAAGCCCCCGGTATTTTCATATTGCCATCGTTATCTTCACATCTAAAAATATGAGTGTATACGTGATAATCAGAAATAAAAAGAAGGTTGTAAAATTAATTAAGCACAAACACGTATCCGATAATATCACACTTTTTAAAGCTTTAAAAAATAAATAATTTATCAACATCACCTGCCATGGACATAATATGCATAATTTTCTTCTTGAAACACCAGTAAAGACAGTTCTACACCGCAACATACTCTCAACAGATGTGTCATATCAGATGTAAAGATCCTGCCTTTTATAGTATTCATCAAAAAAATTGTAGCATATGAGAACCACCACAGAATTGTAGCCGCCTCCCAGCTATAGCCTTGACTTTTGGGAATATTGGATTGCCACGGTTCTAATAGCTGTATAGAAAATTAAGAAAATATTACATTTTTAAACAATAGTTCCTTTTACACACTTTATATTAAATGTGATATTTTTGATTGTTTCGTCCATATAATATGATTTATGAGTACCGTATATAGTCGTTTATGTTTGTAGTATAACACAGAAGTTTTAATTTTAAGCATTAGCTTCAGTAAAATACGTATGATCATGAATCTAACAAACATCAATATAATATAAATATAACATTTATTATAAAGGGTATTTATTTTATAAGTGTTTCATGCCCTGTTTTGACATTAACATTTAGTCACTTACATGTAGCACTAAAAGTGTGCAAATAACTGTAGCTAATGGTGAAACCTTTCTTCTTGCTTGCCACTCCATCCACTCCTTGGCCAGTAGCACTGATCGCCACTGATAATTATTGTCGTTTGCAGGTGAATCTATGGCGGTAAAAACATAGATAGGAAACAAATAAAAAAATGAGGATTTATTAAGATTAGTGATAACTACAGTTACTGTTGTACTGAAAGCAACTTACTATAAATTAAAAATTATAACCTGTTTCAGGGGGATTGTATTTAGTCCAGTCTATAAAGAAGATGTCGCATCGACATTGATTCCAATTCATCCATATGAGTTTAACAATCTACTGAAATAATTGAAACGCTGTAGTAAGTCTTACTAAAAACTAAATAATGAAAAATTTCCATTAAACAAATAAATAGTTATATATATTTTCTGTCTTTACAACATTTCAGGTACGAAATAACAAATTTAAAATAATAAAAAACTAACAATAAAATGGAAATGTATATAAAATATTTTGTGTCTATCGAAAAAAGGCAATATGAAGGCGTCTACATTTGTGAATGAATATCAAAATTACCTTTAATATGACAACAGAATAAATAATAGCATTTATAGTATATTCTTCTATTTGCGAAAGAGGTAATGTAATGCCGAGTGTACCTGCCTCAGCAGCAAGTGCATGGAGAGTTGAAAATAATGTGGCCTGAAAAATTATCAATATTTCGACAATTTATATGTAATATCAATTAATTAATTGGTAAAACATAAATTGATTTATATTTATGGTTTTTTAGGACACAGGAATCGCAAACAGTGGAAAGCGAAAATCTTCAACCGAAACCTAATTGGTCTTGACAACCTTTGAGGATTAAACCCTTTTCTTCAAAGGGCCTGAAGCGCAGCCTGACCATCACATTTATTTCAGTACTCATGTCTCGCTTATTTGTATTAAATTGGACTCTAGGATTCTTTTCTACACATTTTGCATCTTATTCAATAACGCTAGGCTAAAGTGTTCTTTTTTCTAATAGAATTTTGTCATGAAACTGCAAATGTCCTTGCTTGTTGCTTTTTAAAAGGGTTACATAGGTATTGAAAGATGACTTACTTATATTCAAACATTGAAAATATACTAACAAAATATAGTCCATCTGCGACAGCTGAAGTTATCAAAGGTATGATAGAAAGTTGATGTCCGCCCCTACGAACAACGCTCCGCCATTGTACTAGTGCATACAAAGACAACAAAGTGCAAAGAACTCCTCCCCAAATCTAAAAAAATAGGTAAGGATTCTTAAAATGAGAACGTAAGCATGGCTTATTTTATGTTTACATTTCACTCGTATGACGTTAATAAAATGGTTCTTATGAGCGTTGAATAATAAAGAATTGACTTTAAATCTGTATTGTTTAAAAAGAGTAAGGAATTAACCGCTCATTTTTTGAAAACCTCATGATTTATACCAACCAACCATACCAACATAAGTTGCATCAAAATTAAAAAGGGTAACCTTATTATATACATATTATTGATAGTATAAGACATTTATTGTAAGTTATTAATGTTAGGGTGTTTTTGTTCCATGAATGCAGGTATTCAAATGTAGGGAGGATGATAAGTTAGAAATAAACAAATTAACAAGTCAAGATACTGTAACGTAATTTTAAAGGAAAAGCTTAAATAATCTACATACTTCTATTCCCCAGAGGATACCAGCGGGCGGCATCTCATATTCCACGAGCAGTGTTGTAGTTATTTCCTGAGATAAAGGAGACTTCGTTGCAAAGTATACTTCACTCTGAATATGAACATACAGAGAACCGTCGCTATTTCTTTCAATTCTGAAATAATCAAAATCATATAATACCTACATCATACTGCTTATTATGTCAGACAACGAAAATGTAGTTTATTACATATACGTCCAGTTAGTTTTAATAGGCAATAGGCATTAAAACTAACCGAACATATATCAAGCTAAATAAAACGCGCACGTCATTCAAAAAAAACTCATGAGATATTTATTCGTTATTTAAATTCCGAAACATTAACCGCTTTTATTTGTTAAATAAATACATTAGCGTGAAAACTTTGTTTGATTAGTAGTATATTTTATTGTCTATAAATAAATACGTAATATATAACATAATATAAATATTGCCAGTGTATACAATATACTACTGCATCGAATCTGTTGTAGGACATATATAGAGTATCCCATAGGATAGAGGTCATATTTTCTCAGTCAATGATGAATATACAAAAGATAACTAATGAAGCCTTGACTATCTTTCTCATTTATTACAAACTAATTGTATAACAGTTAATTTCTGATTTAGATATTAATTATCAGCTTACCGTAAAGTAATCACAAGTTTTCTTAAATATACTGTCGTAGTCATGTTCGTCGTAGTCGAGAGAAAGTTGTCAATCAAAAAAAACTTCCGAAACTTAGACGATGACCATGTGCCTTTCTGAAAAGTGTTTACATACGTACTCGAATAAGTTTTAAAAAGAAGTTTTTATTCCGACATTTTATACGGCCATATTAATTACTGAACTTATTCTTAATTTAAAAACTTACATGAACAAAGTTATGATCAGGTTTAACTAACGTAATTGGTAGAGGCTTGAACTTTTCATCAGGAAGGTAAAACTCAAATAATTTACCGTAAAGTCGTGTAAAGTCATCACCATTTACATTTTTCGTACACACAATACTGGAAATATAATATATAATATATTCTTTATAAGATAAGACTTAGATAATAAGTTTTGTAAATGCATATTTACTAACCAATTAAGCCAAATATAATTTGAAATTATTTTCAAAATACAACAAGCAAATAATATACAAATAATAAAAATTATTTAAAATTTCCTCCTCACAAAAATATTGGTAAAACAACTCACTTGTAGCGTTGACCAATTTTTATAACCATCGGGGGTAAACAGGGAAATATTCTTTGATTTTCCTCGCGAAGTATTTGTAGAGAACCACTTGTAGAGTGTACCGCCAATGCTATTGATATTTTATCCTGAATACATCAAAAATAATTATCACAAATTACGAAATAAAATCTCAACGACTAGAACCATATACTGACAAAATTAAATACTGAATTCGATTTTATGTCTGCGGACGTGTAATTCAGAAATGAAGAAGAGACTGAAGCGCTGTGTATATAATTTTTTATTCTATTCTACTTAATTTTAAACACTATTCAAAATTATATAATGTGCTATTATAAAATGAAAATTATTAAGAAATAATTGACTGAATACATTGATTAATATACCTTCCCATTAATAAGATGAATCTCTTCGTTTCTGATATTCGTGTTTAAAATAAGTGGCGGCAGGCCTATTAACAAAGATAAAATATGTATAAAATATTCAACGTAGTACTAGTATAGGCATCCACTACAAATATTATTAAATAAAGACTTATCTTCATTCAGGGTTTGTCTGCACATAAATTGACAGAAGATTGATGGCCGGTATATTGACTTACGTTTTCACTATTTTTAGGCATAGAAAAAGATTTGCTACATGTGGGTTATATACTATAATGTTTGCCTTTTGCTTTGAATTTTCCAGATCACTATATTTAATTTTTTACAATGACTAATCATAAGAAAGCTCACGAAGCTATTGCAAATGTAGGAAATTATAAAAAATCAATGGTTTTCCTGTTAATTTATTTATAGACCAGTTTAAGTGTATTTCTAAACTTTATGCTTACAGACCAATAATACACACTTTTGTGAGAAATAAGATTAGGCTGAATCCAAAGTCTGCATGGTCCAGCGAAATCAGTTGGGTAAAAATATTTCACGCATTCTCTTGCCAGAACGTGGCAAGCGCGTAGGTCTAATTGCTGAAACAACAGATATTGTTCACAATGTACACAATACATGATTGTTTTATTAATTAAAAAGATTATACTTATTTGTGTAACTACTGAATATTAAAGTTGGGAAATTAAGTTGAGAAGACTGTTTTAGACTATGGACGTTTTATACGTAATCACCTTTAAACTATTTAATTTAGTTAATGGGGAAAGAATTTTATAACTTATTTTCCATAATATATATACAATAATAAATAATATACACTATATAAATACTTTATATAGTATACAATATATTGTATACTAGCAGTGTACCGCGGTTTCAATAATACTATTTTGATATGACATTAAAATCCATTTAAATGTTTACGTATGAAACAGTAACAAAGATGTATATTCATAAATATTCGCTTTTATACCATTAGTAATGATTCCAGAAAACGCCCACATTTGTTATTTTATTGAAATAAAATTATGTTCTGTTTCACATTATACCTTTTTACTTACAATACACAAATACTCGAATTTCACAATTTCCAAAAGAACTGATGGATGTAATTTATTATCATTATACTTTGGTCTTTCCATTATATATTTCTTTGGCAAACATCTCCCACTCACTGCTATTTCATTCCTACCACAAGAACACGTCTCGCATTTAACACACTTGTTATCCTGTACTGTATACCCGCGATGACACTTGAAACAAGTCACTTCTCTCATTGGTGATCCGTCAAAGTTTTGTGAAACTAAAAGATGAAACATTAACAAAGCATGAAAACTGCACAATATATCTTGACAGCATGTATACTTATAATTAAATACTTGCCTATAGGTTACTAAAAAAAACATTTGATACCTAGTTCCTTAACGCGATTTAATAAGATTCGATGCTATATCGAAGTCTTAATTGAGACCTACGCTTTCAGCTCTAAATTGAATTGACTTTTTATTTTATTTTAATTTATTCCTCTTTAATGAAAACAAACGAACCATAGACATCTTACATCAAGCATTTATATACAAAATTACGATACAATTTCGCTATTTCATCGCTGAAAATCAAGTGCATCCCTCTTTACGTCATTCTTAAGATTGATATAGAATTCAATCTTACCAGCTATATAACCAATAGGGCACTTCCTACACACTACTCGGTCACCAGATTTTTGGCATCGTCTTGGAACACAAACTGTACCATCAGCCGAGATTAACTCTCTCGCGTTACATGCCTGGCAACGAGAGATTCCTATTGGTATACTGTTATCTGCGCAATTACATCCGAAACCTGCAAATAATAATAACATTATCAACAGCCTTGTTCAAAGTAACTACAACCAATAATTCAAATCATTACCATCAGCCGCTGGTATCATAGAGATATTAGCAGTGCAAAATCTACAATCCATTGTAATGGAGTCATAAAATTGACCCATTCCGCAACTTCCTGGTAGTTTAAAACTAACTATATGTGATATTGATAACAATAAAATTAATAGCATTTTACGGGTAAAAAGTAACTTAATTTAAAACTATTAATGATAATGCAAATCAAAATAATAAGGTGCGAATACTAACTTAACACTAATCGAAATATTTCAATTATTTTTTTATTAGGTTATATTAATGAGACTTTACAGCACGATTAATAATATAACTAGTGTTTACAGAATATGAATAAAACAAAACTTATATGCTTATCAAAAACACTGGTGATGTTCGATTTGTTTATGAATTGGTTGCTAAGCAACAAGCTGGCCTTTGGCTAGATATTTGAAATAATAAACTGGCAATAGGGTGAAAATTCTGGCGTAAAGTAAGGAACAACATTTTAAATTAAAATTTCAAATCAAAGTTTGTATGTTTGTCTTTGTGATATATCCGTCAATTAGCTATGGATCCGGTTGCTATGAAATTTTAGTGGGTTTCTACGTATTCCCGCGGAAGTTCTTCGCCTAAAAAATTATACCTAATTAAGTCCAAGTGATGAAGTTGTCGTCACAAAATAATCTTTAGATATAATAAATAAGTAGTAACCGCGTGTTTGTTCAACTACACATTCACAGAATTTACCTAAAAACAATTTTATATAAGTACATTTAGAAGCGTTAGACGAAATCGACATGAACACGAATGAAATTACTACCACTACTATATAGTAAAGTACACGATATATATATATATATAAGTTAAACACAAGCCCAGATCAAGGCTATAAAAGAAATATAAGTATTGAGCATTAATTTTAATTTATTTCTTATTGTCTAATAAAAAGCCCTACATGTCAATCAAAAGTTGATATTTTAAAAGTACAACAATAGTTAAAATAAATGCAGTTTTAGTAACGTCAACAACATTTTACAATACAAAGTCTGATTAATAGTCGTAAAAGCATTGCAATTAAAGCTTACTTTAAAACAAATCGTTTTGTATTCTTATTTATCCATCAAACTGTAAGCTTGTATAACTATGATTAAACTATTTCTTTTTTTCTTTATTCCTTGCGGGATTATTAATGCAGTGATAATTAAAATAGATGAAAGTATAAATGAAGAGAAAATGATACAGGCAGCTGTGGACATAGCTAATTCTGAATTTGAATTTCTTAAGAAAACTATAGTGATTTCACGGGATATCGACTGTATTCTTACCGACATGTTCCTACAAAACTATAAAGGAAGTGTCATAGTTGAATCAATTAAAAATGGGTCTGCACCGGCGCAAGTGGTTATTTTGGTACAATCGTACTGTTCTTTTGTGAATATATCAGAAATATCAAAACTTGACCTATCGGAAAAATCCTTATTATACAGCAGGGCAAAATTTTTAATTGTTGTGTTCTCAAATCCACATAGACTCGAAAGCATGACTGGTCTTTTGTGGAATTACTACGCCACGGATGTAGAAATAATTGTCAAACACAATACTGGAAATATAGCTTTGTATACATATTTTCCATACAAAAATACATCGAGTTGTCATAATATTGAACCTAATCTATTAGGATTTTTTGGTGAAATTAAATTTGATTCAAAAATTCTTTATCCTGACAAAATGGGAAATATGAATGGTTGTCCACTATACATTTCGACTACAAAAGTTTATCATCCATCCACAGAAAATAAAGTTCCTTTACAAATAATAAAACGCTCGATGCATATCATTTTGACCGATATCATGAATTCTACATCAAAGATTATAAACAGGAAATATACAAGTATTGATTCTAATAACGCTTTAAATTGGTTGGAATCGCTTAATGACGTAATCACAGGTGAAGCCAATATTTCCACGTCTACAGTAGCACTCGGTTTTGATAAAGCAGATTTACTAGATTATTCTGTGCCTTATTTTAGGATTCGTCTCGCTTGGATAGCGCCACCTACAACCACTGGACCCACTCTATGGAAGCTCCTGACACCTTTAAATGGTTACCTGTGGCTACTTCTTCTAATATTATCTATATTTGTAAAAACTCTACCATATGCTTTGAGAATGAAACGCGTAAGGCGTTTAAGTTATCGTTATTTTAAAAATTTTAATAAGATGCAAGGAATTACGTTTAGAATTTGGGGCGTAATGATGGGACAACCAATCCGAATTGCTCCAAGAAGATTCAGAGATTTCTATATAATCAGTTTGTGGTTGTGGTTTACGTTTTTCGTTAGAAGCGCATACCAAAGTGTTTTGATTAGAGCATTGAAAACAGATACGATTGTTGGTAATTACGCAGATTTACAGGAAGCAGTTAACGATGGTTTCACATTCGGTGGTCGATCAGGAATTCTAGGTTATTTCGAGTACGATCCTTTAATTTGTGATGGTTTCAAAGTCGTTCCGGACGCACGATACGAAAAAACATTTCAAGATGTTCTGGATTCTAAAAATAAATTTGTAATAGCGACTTCTTTGGAGTACGCCTGGACATTTTGCTATGCTGAAGCTATAAGTGAAAAAGATTGTGGTTATGTACTACCCGATTCCATATTAATGGTGCCACTTGTCGTGTGGATGCAGAAAAGTTCACCTTTTTTAAAACCCTTGTCAGTGTGGTTACCGAGGCTTATTGAGAGTGGCTTGTTAAACAAAGATGCAGAACAAAAGCCGTTAAAAGACGTTAAAACACCAGATCCATCTCCACTTTCAAGTAAGCAGGCCAGTAGTTGCTTTCTTTTCTTGGTTCTGGGTTATATAATATCAATAATTGTATTTGTTGGCGAGATATTTAAAAATAATTCCCGTACGGTTCGTAGTATTTATAAGGTAACTAATCGAAAAATTGGAACCTGGAGGAAAAATAAAACACAAATTTATATTATAAATAAATAGATTTATTCTTAGTAAAACATCAATAGATTTTTATATGTGTGTAAACATTATTTTTAACTAAATACAATTATGTTAATATTTCAGTATTTAAGTAAATATGATGAACATTTAATATGGATACTTAACTATATACCCGATTTATTCATTTTAATAAAGTTTTCATCGCAATGCAACTACATTACGATTATATAATACGAGTACATTTATATTATCCCTGTCAGAATTGACTTTCATTCAATGTAATTTTTAGCTATGACACATCTACAACTATGTTGCAAGATACGATTTTGTTATGTTTTACTAAACAATTTTGTCTATTTATAAGAGTTGTAAGAAAATATTCATTGTACCTATGTTATGATTGATTATAACATATGTATTATATTTATTTATAATATTTATATATATTATATTTATATTTATATATTTATA
>JAOSYY010024982.1:0-10818 GCA_025727935.1 Hebomoia glaucippe | reverse complement strand
ACAATAATGCTTACTAATTACAATTTAATGTAACAAAAACCTTAGCCACAGCGACGCGTGGCCAGGTCATCTAGTGTTTCTATAATTCTCGTTAATAGCGGTTTCGTTAGCGGATCTATTGTCTTCCAATGTGTCGTTAAGAATACTTATACGATTTAGAAGAAATGCTTAAGTGATTTTTATTAAACCAAATCTCTTAGAGAGCGGGGCCCGGAGCCTTTGCGACTCTTGCAACCGGTCTAATCCGCTACTGGATAAAGGTGTTCTACTTGGACGTAAATTAGTAGTTAGTCTAAAGTTTAAATCCATCCTATCAGATATTTATGTAATGTTTAGACCTCGTTTTCACTCGGGTTGTATACGAGGAGGGATCAAAAAGGAGTGAGAACGTATGATACCGTGAACCTTTTCAGGTCCAAGGCAATTTTTTTAAAGTATTGAAGCGGTGTGTAGACTCGGACTATGTAGACAAAATAAATTATTAAGTTATCTATAGCCATTATAGTCTATGTAATCGAGAAAGATCTGTTCTATTTTCAAGATAAAATACAACCTATGATCAATTGATGAGTGACCTGTCCATTCCGTTATTTTGAGTAAACCGCGACGCCAGAGCACACCGGGTTCGAGTCCCGGTCGGAACGCACTTGCATTTAAAAATATGCAATTTGTGTTCTGCCTCGGATACGAGCCGCCTGTGGCCGGATAAGTGTCAAAAACGCAGGTATTACAAGCATTAATTGTGGTGGGAGGAACTGATAATTTATAAGTTCCGACCGGGTCACGTACCACCGTTCATAGATGGAAAAGTCGTTAAGTGTAACGCATTTCGATTTCAGTATATTAATTTCCGAACTCGAAATAAAAATAAGGCCTTAAGATTGGTAACGCGTCTTCTAGATTAACTGATCTTGGAGGTGTCTATGGGCGACAGAAATCGCTTAATACAAGTGAACTGTATGCTCGTTTATCTATTAGAAACATAGACAAATCATTTTGTTATAATAGACAATGCACTTAACATTGTGATTCAAATGCAGTACATTGTACACTGACGGTTGTATTTCCAGTTAAAAACATGTAGGTATTTACGTTGGCTTTTCCCAGAAGTCGGTGTCGTTCACCCTTCGAATATTAATATATTATTATCGAAACTTTTTTTACATTTCCGAATTGTCTAAGCACAGAAACAATAGTTGTGAAAAACAAAACTTACATTATTTAAATATGACGTCGCTATCTGTGGTTGTGTTGTGAAAATGTACCTATATATCTACCAGCTCGCCCAGCAAATTTTCTTTTTACGCCATAAATATATTGTGGTTAAAAAGTAGGGGATGATTGAGGAGGCATTAAAATTTGGGGTCGTTTGTATTTTTATATGCTGTATCATAAATAAAATAAGAAAAAATTTTATCCAAAAAATGCTAAAACAAAATTTAGGGGTATGAAAAATAGATGTCCGATTCTCAGACGTACTGTATATGCATATAAAATTTCACGAAAATCTGTCGAGCCGTTTTGGTGGAGTAGAATTAAAAACGCCGTGGCACGAGAATTTTATATGTTAGATTTAATCGTATGTTCGGTCGTAACTAACGGAATTTTAAACTTTTACAATTAAGCACGAAGTGTTCACATAAAAATCATTATATACCAACAGATCTCTGTCAATTCTCGTGATACAGATTGCTATAAAAATAAATCGTCATTAATTATTCATTAGCAAACTTTTTAATGAGCTTTATCAAGGTCGTGCCAAGGTTGGCCAAGCCAGCCAGCCCGTCGGCAAACATCGAATCGCTGGTGTCAATCGTATACACATCCGGTGGACACCGGATTCTTCGTTGCCACCTTAAGGCATTTCGACACAACGAACGTCGTTCTCATATCAAAATTATTAAGCCTATTACAAATACCGCGTTATATTTAACTTTTTTGCAGCGAAGGCAAACATTACAAGTTTTTACGTGGTTCAATTGGTCTGGATGTGTTTGGGGACAATCCAACAAACAAAATGTTTCAAGAGAACTGTAATTAATGCGCTTATGTAAAGATTTTAATCTATACTAATATTATAAAGGTGAAGAGTTCGTTTGAACGCGCTAATCTCAGGAACGGCTGGCCCGATTTGAAAAATTCTTTCAGTGTTGGATAGTAAATTGATCGAGGCAGGCTATAGGCTATATTATTACAGGGTGTTTGGGGACTGCTCCCGAAAACGAAGAAGGGCGATAGTACTAATGACACCTTTGATGAAGGGACGACAAAAAATTGATCCTGACTAAAAAAAACATATTTTTAAAACGTTTTATAAGCGTTATTTCGCTCAATCGTGTTAGTTCAGCTGTTTTTGTTATCATGCTTCATTGCTGGTTCTTTTTTTTAGTAATGTATTTTTTATGAAACTATCGTTTCATTCAGCTTACAAGATGGAGCGTAAATAGTGCTAACAATAGTGTTAACAATATGTCTTTTTTTAAGTCAGGATCAATTTTTTTCCGTTCCTTCATCAAAGGTGTCATTAGTACTGTCGCCCGTCTTCGTTTTCGGGAGCAGTCCCCAAACACCTGTATAAAGGAAACAATATTTTGAATACACCAGGTGAACGCCCGCTAAAATCAACAAAAAATTGTAGCCATTCGACGAATTCGCCGAATGATGACAGAATTATTTCACCTAATTGTTATTTAATCGACTTTATGTCACCGCGTACCGTGTCGCGTTAATGTTTATCGCAAAAATACACATTTCCACACCTGGCTTTAAAAAAATATTTTTTTATTTTTAAACTTTAATTTTATTTTATTACGTATTTAATAATTTACAATAAATCTTTATCCTATATAACTAATATATATAATTCTCGTGTTACAGTGTTTATATTCCACTCCTCCGAAACGGCTCGACCGATTTTCGTGAAATTGTATAAGGATTCAGTAGATCTGTGATTCGGACATTTATTTTTCATCCCCAAAATGTTAAGGATGGTCCACCCCTAAATTTTTTTTGCACAATTTCTAATCTCTTTATTTTTTTATGATACAGCATATAAAAATACATACAACCCCCAATTTTCACCCTTCTACCATCAATCCCTATTTTTCTAAACCCGATATATTTGTGTGGCAAAAGGACGCTTGCTAGGTCATTTAATTCTTGACACTTTTAAATATCGAATTATTAAACGACACTAAAATTAAATGTACCCTCAATATTTTATTCGCATACAACATTAAGAGTCGGTTAAAACTAACAAATAGGCTGATTAGATTCACGAAAATCCTAAAAAAATGTTAACAAGAAAAACGTGTAACTCTTTTTACATATTTCTATATATATAGACTTATAGATATAATTATATATAACCTACAGACAACCAATTACTTTTATGTCACATTGTATTGTGACCAAACGAACTAACCTGCCTTCTCTATACTAAAAACTTGTTCTGACGTGTTATAAATGTCCGCTTTCTACAAAATATAACCAACAATTAAGTCGAATTTAGTGATTCTGAGTGGTTTTTAAATTGTGAAATAACCTGAGTTTTGGATAACGAATGTTTTCCAATGAGGTAATAGAATGGGAAAGTTGAAAGTTGCCCAAATATTCAAGGGCTTTATATAAACACTTAGTTTTTCAAGAAAATGTTTTTACTCTATACGTATATAAACAAAATTCTTTGACATCTAATAATTTACAGAATATGTCTATAATACAAAAAATAATTCACACCAATCGATGTGATGCCAATTAATTTTAGTAAAATACATGGTTCATTATAGTTTAAATATAACAGAGTTTTAGATCCAGTAAGCGTCACTTCAAACTGTTTTTTGTTCTAATTCTGGCAACGATAATTAATTGTTCGATTTTGTCGCAGAACTCAAGCGGCAGCGAGCCTAGGTCGCGAAGTGCGACCCCGGATTCTTTGGACTCGCTGCCCAGCGGTGGTTCGGGCAGCCCTCCCACCGAATGGGCAGACGCAGCGACACCACCAGACTTCGTGTGAGTACCAATATTACGCCATTTACACAAATCCTATCCAAAAATTTGAATTTGATTTTTTATAATCTAGCTGACCCGGCAAACGTCGTTTTGCCACATAAACATATAAAATTTGGGGTTGTATGTATTTTTATATATATGAAAAATAAAAACAAAAAGGTTTTTCTAAAAAATAATTTAAAAATTTAGCGGTGGACCACCCTTAACATTTAGGGGGATGAAAGATAGATAGTAGCCGATTCTCAAGCCTACCGAATATGCATATGAAATTTCATGAGAATCCGTCGAGCAGTTTCTGGAGGGTATGGGAACGAACATTGCGACGTGAGAATTTTATATATTAGACTAATAATAGTGAGTTTGCAGCGATAGTTATCCGGCGGGCACTCACGCGCCGATCGCCCGCACTCCCTCCGCTCCCAGCGGGAGACGCGCGAGGCTCTCCCCGCCCGGACCTCAATCACCCCCGCGACCTGTACACGAGCTCTTCAAGCCTAATGAGCTTCATTGGGCAGACATCGCCTCCAACACGGGTGAGGTTACAAACACTAGATATCGATCCGATCTGTAGGTAACAGGTACGAAAACCAGCGAAAACGAAACGGAAAACGAAGGTCCATTGTTCCACGTACCACTCACCCGGGTGAGCATCCGCTCTTCAAGCGCCCACCCAAACTGCGGCAGCCCAAGCCGAGGCCGATGCCCCCCGCGGGGCACAAAACGTCCGGTTAGTTTTAATAGCCAATAGGCTAAAAACGCGAACGTCCTTCATTAAAAAAAACTATATATTTAATAACTAAGGACGCTTGTCTGACGGCTTTGCACAGGAAGAGGAAAATAATTGATATATAGCTAGAGAAATTAGCAAAATCACCTGTTTGTGTAGTATCAAAATTGATAGAAAAATTGGTTTAAATTTGGACTCCATAGCGAAAATATTCTCCGATTTTGATAAGATTTGAGATCGTTCTAAGTGCTTGAAGAGACGGAATACAGCCATATTATAACAATCTAAGTTTTTAGGTGATACTAAACCTGATAAATTAATTGTTATTGCAGAAGGAATAGAACTTCTTGGGTACCAGCGTTACGGGACAGTACAGGGACCGCGGATAGGGAAGGAGCGCATCAATGGCTCCATACTCAAAGAAAACGACCTTTTCATGTAAGTTAATACAGTTTATTTGAGTCCTTTTAAAACTGGCGTTTTTTAAAAGCCATTAAAAACGCAGCGAGAATATTCTGTTGTTTTAAATCCAACAATTATTCCTACTAATTATAGGAAACACGGCCCAGTATCCCGTACGAAGAGCGCGGCGTCTGCGCAGCAGCCTCTCAGCTTCGAACACAAGTTCAATCTCGACCGACAGATGCTAGAACACGACGAAGTGAGTACTTGGAAATGCATAGATCCAAACTACTAAACACTTTTTATATGCAATATTTTGTGCTGAACTCGTGTTAATGTTAAAAATTTGATAACAGGAATGGCCTGAACAAGACAGTACAGTAGACATCGAAAGTCTTGGCGAGTCGCAGTTGAAGAAGTTGCAACCGCTGCTCTGGCTCGAACTGACAGCTCTATTCGACAAGTTTTCACTTCCCTTCCACAAGCGAAAGCCCCCCAAGAAGAAGAGAAAAGAAGGTTTGTTGCATTAGAACCTTCTAAAACATTAAATCTTGTACTGAGAACAACAGCCTCTCCGCCTTACTTAGTATTATAAATCAAGGCTCAGTCTTTAACTACGGGGCACTTATGTTTACTCTTTCAGTTAGTCATAGGACAACCGCAACAAAAACTTATTTTTTTTCGAAAATAACATTATTTATTTATATTTGGAGCAGTGTCCCAGAACAGTGTCATAAACTAAATTGAAACAAATTGAACTCTTGTTTAATCAATGCGATTTCTGCAATTGTTTATCTTTTACTAATTTACTTAAGTTTGGCGACAAATCTGATCTTGACAGTAACAACAAGTCACAAATATGTTGTTCTGTTAATCGGTTTGTACTGTGCGCGGCGGGATTTTTGAATTTGGTGCATATTTTCAAAACATGCGCGGGCCACTTGAAATTCTTTCGCGTGCCACTTCGTGGCCCGCGGGCCTGGGGTTGAGCAGCTTTGGTTAGTGTCTGCAAGTAATTTACCACCACCACGAGGATTCGGTGAAGTCAATTTGCCAAACTGTTCTACGAGATTCGCTTTTTTGCTTGCCGGTTTATTTTCACTTCTGTACTTTGGCGCAATAGTGTCCTGGTCTTTGTGGATGTGGAAGTGGAAGGATTATTAACTTTGAATCACCTTTCTTTCTTTCTCTTTTGTTATTTCTGTCTGCGTTGTGATGTGTTGGACTTATTTTCCGGAACGAAAGCATCTTGATTGTGACTAGTCACATTCAAGACAAGACAGATAATAAGCGTGCAAAGATACATGACTTCACTCTTAGTAAATTTTTAAAAACTCATAACTCAGCAATAAAATACTCGTAGCTTACGAAAAAAAATTGGTGTACACGACTGTACATCCGGACGGAGTGTAACTAGAGATGAGGGTTCCGTCTCACGCAACCGCTGTGCTAGTTGAGTGCTCGATTTTTGTAATACAGTCGCTCCATTGCGTTGGCTTTATAATGCTTTGTTTAGAATATTTTAATTTATTTTCTTAGGAAGTTTTTGAGACCTCTGTAGCCTAGAGGTCGGATAAAGCGATGCTAGAGCACCGGGTTCGTGTCCCGGTCGGAACGCAGTTGCGTTTTCAAATTCAAGTCGCGCACCACCGTTCATAGATGTAAAAGTTGTGAAGTGCTATGCGCGTTTCGATTTCAGTCTACGAATTTCTGAATATGTACTCGAAATAAACATAAAGAAGGCCGACAGCAGAACGGCACTAAAATGACAAGAAATACAATATGAACAAGGCCCTAAGGCCGACTTTAAATTAGTTTCAAACCTAAGTCACATCTTGGAATACACCTTTACTATTTAGAGTAATTCTCTTCAACAGTGTGACCAGTGTCCGGCGAGATTCAAGTCTGTAACTTTAATGCGAATACATAAGAACAGACATAGGGCTCCGCAGTATAGGTACAAGTGTGGCGTCTGTGATAATAGTTTTGCCAGACGACGGAACGCGGCCAGACACCTTCAGCGGGTCCACGGAATTGCTCCAGACCATCATATTCATAGACATAATATACACTGACGAATTATATAGTTATACACAGACTTCGGATCTGGGCACAGAGTGATAAACTTGACGAAAATCACATGTTTCGGGACTGAAATGACAAAAATATATGTAATATTTTCGATCATACGGGAGCAAATGACATACAATTTGATTTATCCACAAATAGAAAAGTTTAATGTTATTGTAAAATTAAACACTCAAATTGAGATCAAATATTCACACATCGTGAACACATGTCCTAACCTGCAAATGGAAAATATCTGTAAATTAAAATACATTGAATAGATTTTTGCAATAAAAATCTACAAATATACAGAAATGTAGCTTATTTGTTATTTTTTATACATTCTAAACGATTATAACGACGAAACGAGTACGTAAAGGTAAATATATACTTTTTTAAGTAGTCTGGTGAATACGAAACATTGAATCAAAATATAATTGAATTTTTTTTTTTTAGTTGGATAATGCTTTTTTACCTCCCACCGGATGAATAATTTGCTGTGTGTGAGGAGCCCGTTCGCCAGGTGAGTCGGTCCTACCCACTAAAACCCAACAGCTCCGTCTTCGTGCATCCCCGTCAGTACGCGCTTAATTCCAGCTGGTTCTTTTGGGGGATGGGTGAATGGGTTTCTCAGGAATTCCTGTCGGGTGAGTTTTAGGAAGTGAGATTTTGGCGCACGAAACCGTAGCTACACCAGGGAATCTTCTCCGTAGTGGAACGGCATCCGGGGCAGAATCCCGGATCCTTTGCTCCGGCTTTTGTACTCAGAAAAGCCTCGCAGAAACCTCCGAAGGCACTCCACGAGCCGACTGAGTCGCTCTCCATTATATAGTCGAAGACATGTCCTCCGCATCTTTCGTTCGTTCAATTCTTTATAATTGTAGGCGTACACATCCCGGTCTCAACTCTGTGACATATTTATTATAGTTTTTATGAAAAACATTAAGACGGCTGCGTCCGTCGAAATATCTTATACTTAACAAATATTCTACAGTCGCCAATACACTGGTCACGTGTTAACTCGCCTTTCATTCCATAGTAATTTAATCACCAAATTTCATCAGTTAGCTTCTTATTTATATCGAGTTGATCAGTTTTTTTTAACTCATAATCGAATTTTTTTTGCTCAAGTCTTAGTATATACTTTGTTTGAGAAACATATTATAGTGGTCCCCAATTGTTTAGAGTTTGAATCGGATATAATTTTTTTTTAAAAATTTGGAAAGTGAGGGAATGACGGATTTGCGAGGGAATGATTATTTATATGATTCTACAATAAGTTAAAACTCTATAATGCACCAATCATTTATTTTATTGATAATTATAATAATTAAATAATTTTATTTGAAAAAATATAATAATTAAATTCATACTGTAACAATTTAATTGCTACAAACAAAACACGTTGACTCATAAATTATTTAATTTATTTAAAATAATTTAAAAAACGAAATAAAAAAGTACTATATAATCAGTTTAAAATTTGACTTATGTTCTTAACATACTAAAGACAAGAATGTATACTTTTATATTGATGATTTAAATGTATTAAAATAATGAAAAGAGAACATAAATTGCAATTTTGCTAATACAATATTATGTGTCCGTTATCAGTCTCTATGCAATCTAATCGCAGTTGTCTTTAGTTATTTTCACCTTCTTGATGTTTTTATTTTTTCTCATCGACTTCTTTATCAATATAACAACCTCGACTGAGTAACTTTGGGGGTTTAATTATTTGAAGAACTTCGGCCCACGCATAAAGTTCTTCATCTTTAACTGTCGGCCATTTCCAGCATTTTGATCCTTTTTTCATACACCGAACTAAAGCCCCATCATCAGATAATGAAAGAATTTTACCAGGATAGACTTCGTTATTCCATGTTATTAGGACATGATCACCAACTTTATATCCATAGGCATTTTTTTGAGGAGTAATCTTCGATATCTTCACATTAGTTTCTACTTTATTAGCTTCTTTTATTTTACGTCGTGTTGATACTGCAGGTGTGGTCTTATCCGATACTCCAAAAGTTTTATAGTAACCAAGATGAAAATGTTGGCATTTTCCAACGCAGTCAAAACAAGATAGAGTTCTAAATTCAAGCACATCATTTGAGAACACAAATTGTCTGATTTTTTGAGTGCCAGGAAAAGTTGAAATAGACTTAGACATTTTGATCAAGTTATCTGTATTATTGATTTCTGCTGTACTTACCTCAATAAGCATTATTGAGGGAACCTTTAAACTCAGAATATTTTTAAACACATTTAAATCTGTCACATCTTTCTCTACAGCCACGGATTGGTCGGCAGACCTCTTTAAGGTGCCACCAACACCATCTCGTGCTCCTTTGCCATGACCAGGCTCAGAATAGTTCCAAGTAAAATTGTTTATACCTGGCAAAAAATATTTCAAATGATGAGAAACAATGTGAAAAACAAATTTGTTTTTGTACTGGTTAACTGGGCTGTCACTTAGAACGTGAACGGTATGGAAATTCGGTCTTTGATTTTTAAGCCAATTGAATATTGGTTTAAGATGAGCCCATACTGCTATTGAGTCATGTCGACCATTATCAGAGAGAGTACAGAAAGATTGTGTTTTTATAGTCTCATCAGGATTTTTCAGAATGTATGGAGTGTCACCAGGATGGAGTGTAACTTGCTGCCGACCACCACCAAAGTGAACTACTTGAATTTCTTCCCTGTATTTGCAACAATAATTCTCACTAAAATCAATGTGGATGAGCACTTCATTTGTTGACAATTTTTTTTTAAATGTGTCATCATATGATACTGGTGTGCAATAATTCCTGCATTTAGTAAGAATGCTTTTAATGTCTCTTCTAATACTAAAACAAGTTCCTTCAAAATAACAGTTATTTTCTTCTTCAAAGGTTTACGCACTGTTTTTGTCTCTCCATTTTTTTCATACGTTGAATTTTCGTACATACATTGTCTGTAGGTAACAGTTTTAGTAGCTTGGGAAAGGTTGTTATCTAGAGTCTTGTCTCTACAATTTATACATTCTCTAAATAAACATTTAGTACAGTAAATATCACATGTTATATCAGATAACAAACTTGGAATATTATTATGTAAGATGACTTTATTTTCATGTTATTTTAATATGATTAGTTCTATTCTAGTCTTCTGCGTTATTACAAAGTAAATCTTACTTTCTCAATTGTATATATTTAGCGCCATCGCCTGTCGTACATTATTAAAGCCGTATTTACCCCAGTAGGGTCTAAAATTTGGGTAAGGGCATAACGACAAGTCTATTAAAAACATCGTTTGGATGTCCAGAAGGCATGTGTTCTGCATTATCATTGAATTAATTTTATGTACTCAGGACTCATTGCAATATATTGGATCAACGTTTGTCGTACATGCTTGAAGCCGTATTTACCCCAGTAGGATCTAAAATTCTGGTAACGGCACTACGACAAGTCTATTAAAAACATCGTTTGGATGTCCAGAAGGCGTGTGTTCTGCATTATCGTTGAATTAATTTTATTTACTCAGGACTCATTGCAATATATTGGGTCAACGTTTGTCGTACATGCTTGAAGCCGTATTTACCCCAGTAGGATCTAAAATTTGGG
>JAOSYY010024980.1:0-10824 GCA_025727935.1 Hebomoia glaucippe | reverse complement strand
CCGTTAAAATCGGTTCAGTAGTTTCGGAGTTCATCCCGGACAAACATCGTGACAGGAGATTTATATATATAAAGATAATTATCCATATGATCCTGCATTGTTGAATCTTTACAGAGGCTTCAATGGGCGAAGTGAAACTTACCCTGACCGCGGTGTAATGAAGTTTGTAGAACCTTTCCTGTTCATGTACCAGTTAAACTTGGTGCCAGTACGAACTATTGTCGGCTCCGGCCTCCGAGTACAGAATTAATTATTAATAATCTAAACTTATAAATAAAATTGAAATGTCTGTTTCTAACATTGAATAGCCTTGTCAAATGCATATATCTGTCGATCTGTCATCTGTCTGTCTGTTTATTTCGGCGAATACCCAAAACGTCTGAACCAATTATGATGAGGTTGTCGTTAGCGAATTGCTGATGTTTACGTCACGTATTCCTTAATTTATTTCTCGTCATATTGATTAATTAAAATCAAGTCCGTTTTGGAATGCACTTTGTACAATTAATGGAGTTGCATTCTATCATTTAAAACTCAGCTTTTGCAAATTTTATAATCAAAGGAAGTACGGGAACACAGCGTGTATTTCCACCTTGCAACACAATTTTTTAATATTTCATTTAGTTCACAAATTTGTTCCTGCCGGTCCTTTGACGAGATGCAGGGAAATTTTGTTGAGAACTTCTATTCGATCATATCCTTTCACGGAGGAGTAAATTAGTAAAGCTACGCGACTTTTGTTAACAACAAACTATTCGTTGAAATTTTAAAGGCTTTTCATTTGAATTTTCGAGTTCGCTATTTCTGCTGGAATGCGACTTTCATTACAAAACTAGAGATACGACTCAGTTTTACCCGTTTCAATTTCATTTATAAATTATTTAAAATCATAAGTAACCTCATTTTTGAAAGATTTGCCCGAAAAATATAACGGATTTCTTGCAGTTTCATGATTAAAGACCTATAATTATCTCAATAGATATTTTATATATATTTACTGATCTGACGGACATGAAAATTGTACATGTCTTTTTCACGATTAAGGTTTATATGATATCCCCATAGATGTTATGATCTTATGTACAGGAAATTTCATACAGGGTGTTAGGGGACCGCTTTCGAAAACGAAGACAGATGGTACTCAGGACACCTTAGATGGTGGTACGGAAAAAATCGATCGTGACTAAATAAAGGACATATTTTTAAGAGGTTTTATTAGCATTATTTACGCTCCATCATGTCAGTAGTTCTAAATTAAACAATAGTTTCGTAAAAAATACATCACTTTACTGCAAAAAAGGAACCAGCAATGAAGCAAGATAACAAAAACAGTAGTAATCAATCAAATAGAAATATCAATCAAAGTAATGAAATAAAATTGAAATGCCTTTTTATAATATCGCAATATCAGTTTTTTTGCAAATCATTCGATATTATATACGACAGTTATAACAAAATTTGTGAACTTTTTGTCTGTCTACATATTCGGCTTATTTTCGAAACACTTGAAGCGTTTTTGACGAAATCTTCACTGGTAAAAAGTTGATATTATGGCGCATAACATATTATATTATTTACAAATTATCATCGTGACGCAAATTAGGACATAGAAATCTTATACATTGCGTGTTTATGAATAAACTTTTATATGCATTCAGAAAATAGCTGATTTTCTACATTAACGTAAATTTATTTAAAAGTATATAGTATAGATTTTAAGGTGCTATCACGGAAGTGCCTCAAAAAATGACATTTATTTTTATTACTCCACGATTATGGCCTTAATGGATTATCGAAATTCCGTTCGGGTCACGATTTTCCGTTCATAGCGAGGAGAGCTCTGAAAGATCAGTTGGGAACAGACATTAAGTCTATAAATTACGAATTCTGAAAGAAATAATTATTATTGAACAGTTATTATGTGTTGAAACGGACAGTTGTGGTCCCCATTTGTTCGTAAAAACCTATTTTTTTATGACTACATATTAATTTGTAGCGATACCCCACGATTTTATTCACCCTGACTTCATGTCTATATAATAATGATGGTGAAAATATATGGCTATGTTAAGCTCAGTAATTTCAGCTGTCTGCCAGTTTAAAACCCACCAAAATCAGGCTAAGCGTTACGTGGGTAATGTGACATACAGACAGAAAAACATTTCTTTAATTATTTTTCCGTTACAATTATTGTATTTAACCGAGATACAGAATATTTGTGGTCTTCAAAAATTTGATTAAGTATCATTTTTCTCTCATATATTTAATTTCTAAATTAGGTTTTTTATAAAACAGATATAAAAGTAAAATACAAAAATAAAAATAGTATAAAAAACCTAATCTGAAAGACCACCAGCAACGGAGCTTGGCCCAAGCTACCGATGGTTAGGGCCGCAGAGAAAGAAACCTTTTGACAATACGCGCTGTGTCCAGGAGTACTTTGCATCTGTCCCTTGATCCAATTATCTAGCGGGAGACTTTTTAGATGTTGGTCAAGACTCTTCATAAATTATCATTATGAATACTTATTGCTTAAGTGGGAACTATTATATAGTTTGTTATTGAATAAATGTACAATGGTGTTAGAAAAGTTAGAAATTTTTTACATTATAATGATATGCCGGAGTATAATTTAAAAATTGTTACCACCCATATTGTACTGATATTTCCTAATTTTATTTTCAGAAATAATGGTGATCTTCTTTAAAATTCAAAAGCGAGATGAGAAACCCGCCGCTTCAGATTTAATTTCTAGGTAATGCTTAGATAAGCATTTCCACAGATTTTAAAACCTTTCTTTAATTTATAAGTATCCTTTATACGATTATAAAAGACACATCGATCACTATGATAAACATCATTAATATCACTTAAGCAATTTAAGCGTAATAAAACATGCCATTTTCGTACACTTTCTGTTTCGATAATTTCTCAGGTAAGAGATTTTAAAAAGTTTACAAGACATTGTTAAGGTTGCGTTGGTTATCAATAATGAGGATAAAATAATCGATTTCAGGTTTTAAATCGCCGAATAAGATTATAAAAAATAAAGATGTAATGTCATTAGTACTATCATCTGTCTTCGTTTTCGGGAGCAGTCTCCAAACAGCCTGTATAAATTAAATAAAAATTATCTTACTATTAATATATAAATGATATATATTACTATTAATAATGTATTATCCTAAAATCTCTAAAATTGTAGTCACCATATTGAAGGGTATGGAAGCGGGGGGAGAACGGAGATTGAATACGAGGCAAATAGGACGCTAACAACATTACTTGAAGGTCCATAATCGTTTTTGACATTGAGTGCATTGCATGTGTGTGTTCCTGTATGAGTGTTAATTTTTGGCGACAACGGTGCAAATCAGCTAGATATTTCCGATTACTGTGGGTGTGTGTGTGTTGCATAGGTTATTTTTTCGTAATTATGACGAATTCTTTTTTTCTAATCTTTTTACTTCTCGTCATTTAGTGTCGTCGATTACAGTCTTAATGCGATCTTACCTTAACACATCCACGATTTAGTCTTGATCCGTCCTAATACATGTCAACACCATCCAGGCATTTCTTTCTCAATTTTTGTCCCAATAACTTTTGTAACGTATCTCTTTCGTATTACTTCAATTCCCACTCTCTTTCAGACTAACATTGGCTCTTAAAGCTTTTGCTTTATCCTTTTTCTACCTAAATTCTCTACCGCACAGTGTAAGAATAAGTACTCTATGCCTAGCCACTCGCACTGAGATAGTTTCTGGCTATATCAAGCAACTAAATCTATAATATCGCTTCAGGGCTCATTTTAGAGACGTACTACACACGGGTTTGGGAATGACGGACTCATACATGATGGAAAGAGTTATGGTCGCATTAGACAGAGGCACATCTCCTTTCGTTACAATGGCAACCTTCGCTAAAGCCATGTCGCTCTACCTCAGAGGAAGTTTAGAGGAACGCATATCGTATGCTTTTACGGTATGCCTACAGAAGTCTGAAGTATTGTCATATATTTGATTTTTTTGAATAAGTGTTTATGGATTGATCGATTTAAACTTATATGGTACACACCTAATATTATATTTGATCACCACCACCACTACCACCACCACCACTACCACTACCACTACCACTACCACTACCACTACCACTACCAATACCAATACCACTATCATCATCACCACCACCACCACCACCACCACCACTACAAACACTACTACCACCACACCACCACACCACAACTACCAACACCACTACCACCACACCACCACCACTACCACCACCACCACCACCACACCACACCACCACTACCACCATCACCACCACTACCACCACCACCACCATCACACCACACCACACCACCACTAACACCACCACCTCAATCATCATTATCATCATCCATTATGGAAATAGTGAATAAAGTTAACGTGACTAACACCAAGATAATTAAAGAAAATGTTACAGTGTTATGACTTGCTTGGAGAAGGACATCTTAGAAGGGAGACTATGTATCAGTGTATGAAAAAAAGTATTGCAAAGGCTTCTCGGGACGATGACGTAGAAGAAGCTGTAAAGGTATTTGAAGTTTAGTTCGATATTGTCTCATCTCTATCCAACATACAGCGTGTTTGGGGACTGCTCCCGAAAATGAAGACGGATGATAGTACTAATGACGCCTTTGATGAATGTAGGGAATAAAATTCAATCCTGACAAAAAACAAAATCATATTTTTAAAACGTATTACTAGCGTTATTTCGCTCCATCATGTTAGTCCAGCTGTTTTTGTTATCATGCTTCATTGCTGGTTCTTGTTTTAGTAATGTTTTTTTATGAAACTTCGTTTAATTTTGCTGTACTTACAAGATGGAGCGTAAATAATGCTAAATAAGTGTTAAAAATGTCTTTATTCATCAGGGTCGATTGTTTTTCATCCCTTTGCAGTCTTCAAACATTTTTAAAATTAGTATTAAAGTATTTACTTGTACATTACATATAATAGAAACAATTTATAAAAATTTGCCTTGTTCTCGCTTCGTCTAACCTTCGAAACGAATGGGCCAATTTTGATGAACCTTTTATTAACATATAGGTGATGTTATGACGCATAATATATGCTTCTTCACAATTATCATGTACATAATCACCGGGATTAGGCGCGGGATATTGTTAATATATATTTTAATAGCTTTAGTTTTTAAATTGTCATCTAGAAACAGCTTGTATGGGAAAAGAAAAGTAGGGTTTATAGGGCCTCTTTACTGAAACTTCCTCAGACCTTAAGAAGTTGTGTGCTATGCAATTTCGTTTTATTCTAGGTCAGTGTGCTGATCCAAAACCCCTTTTAGAAGTTGTAAGCACTGCCATCTACGTTGAAACAATATTTAAGTCTTAAACACAATTTCCCTTTAAAACAATGGTGTAGATGTTAAAAGATTTAGCTACATCTTGTAGCTGCTCATATCTTAAAAGTTTACGAAGAGCTTTTAGAACTGAAAATGTTGTATATCATTAAATAGAAAATTATGGACATTACGAATTATCGACAGAGGGCGGTTACGTAAAATTATTAGGCTTTTAATTTATTTACACAGATTCTTCGCAAAATCAAATTCAAATCATCCAATTATGAAATTAGGAGTTTTAATAACGAATAAAAAAAATTCTTATCAATAAGTGATTATTTATCATATAAAGGAGAATTCAATAAAGTCAAAGCTTTTTCACGATTTTTTAATTTTTAAAATATCATATAATTAAACAATACTAGTTCAAATGCTAAATACGACTGTAGATAATGATAAAGATATTTCTATTGTTAAGTTCATTATACAATTAATTAAAGATTTGTTGCTATCACAATGAAGATGGCGCTAGTTTTCTGAAACTTAGCGACATTGAAACTTAATAACAATTATTGTTTGAAAAGCGTTACGATTATATGCACTGAGGATATTTATTCGAAAATGGAACGCGCAGGAAAAAAAATAGTGAATGCATTTGTGAAGTATTTCAAAATTTATAATCTTGGATATAATGTCGGACATCACTCGTGCAAGGCACACAATTGTATGTCTGTCTCATTAACCATTTCTCTTTACAGCCATAAGATCTTGGTTCCTTGTGTAATTGAAATTATTTTTACTTCGTCAGAGAACAGAGATATTACTGGTGGTTATAATTTTACAGGAATTCGTTGACATAATGTTAAAACGTATGGATACAGATGTGGATGGTGTGATCAATTTTGATGACTTCCACAAGTCGGTGACGAAGACTCCTTCACTCCTTGAAAGCCTCGGGTACTGTCTGCCCGAAAGACCGGCAGTATACGCATTCTTGGCTACCTGGTGTCCTAACTGGGGCAAAATGTAACTGGAAGTAAATCTGAATATAACGTTTATTATTTATTGACTTTTCCTATACGTAAAATGTGTTCGTATCTAAGAAACGTATGGCAGTAAGATGGGGTCGCGCTTAATTTAAAAACTAGAAAGGAGCGTTAATATATACATACTAATTATAATTTCAAATTTGAATAAATTAATGAATTATCTTCAAACGTAATTGTTTTCAAAGTTAGTGTAATAATTTTAATTTACTGATAAGTCTGTCTTTTTTGTATGTACGATACACAGCGATTTACAAAACTTTAATGATGGGATAGAACTCTAAAGATGGGATTTTTAAATTAAATTATAATTTCAAAAGATCTATTCATTGTAGTATACAATGGCATCTCTAAAAGTGGTATCTGTATGACATTTTCGCATTTTTTTAAATAAAAACAGTTTTTTTTTGCGTCGTATGTCGTTTGAAATAGTTCTAGTTACTTTTGAAATCACAGGTGGCTTTGAAAAATCCCCTGGAGCGTTAATTCGATCATTGCTCTTTGGCCACGAAATAAACGGGTTTTGCTTTGAAACGGAGCGGGCTTGAAAATAAGGACATTTTATCATTTTAAACAATACATAAGATTTTATATATAAAAATTTCGTGTCGCGATGTTTGTTACCAAACTCTTCAGAGACGGCTGGACTGATTTTTATGCAATTTAGTATGCTTATCAGATATATTTGAGAATCGGTTAACATCTATTTTGCACACCCCTAAATTATAGGGTTGATCCACCCCACTTTTAATGTTTTCGACAAAAAAACAATTTTAATTTTTTATCATGTAACGTTTAAAATTCAACCTTAAATTTACACCCTTCTACATCAACCATTATTTTTTAAACGAGATATTTTTGAGGAAATAAACGTTTGTTACGTCAGCTAATTTTTAACGTTATTTAAAATTTTAAGGATTGTGTATATATACTTTACGACTATAATTCTATATCTATGTAAATAAGATTATTTATCATTAAATAAACAGTAATTAATTTATTGAAACACTATTAAGTTTAATCTTGTACCGTTCACTAAGTAGAGTTTAGAAAATTGTAGTAACGTGGGCGTTTTCAAATTGAATTGTCGGTGTTCTTTAACCTTGTTAGTCTTAATTACTTTTATAACCTTGTTAGTCTTAATATATGTTGGAGAATATCAGAAAAAAGAAGTCCAATTGGCTGATAAAAAATTATAAATAAACTCTTTTCTGAATTTATGTGTACGGTGAATAACGTTTGCCATTGTGCGTTGGCTATTATTTGGATGGTTTTAATGTCGAGCGCGCGCTTGTGTCCGTATAATTCAGGGTTTACTGTCTATCATTTGTTCTGTAACATATTTCTATTTGTAATTAATTAATAAAAAAAAACTCTTTCACAAATGTACCAAAAGATTTTATGACCCGTCTGTGCTCTCGATTTATTTGCTCGTGTTTCAAACTGGAACGGAGTGACCAATATGTACACAGAAATAGAAAAACACTCAATATTTACGTACCTCGGTTTCCGTCTCTTCCAGTTAGATCAAAGAATGCAAACAGTTCAGATTGCGTATAAATAATTGTATATACGAATATGTAAGGTTGATTGTAATAATGAAATATTCAGATATTAATTCTCATCGGAAAGCTCTATAACTTAGCGGTTAGCCAAGTTCGAGTCCTGATCGTAACGCAGTTACATTTATAAATATGTGATTTGTTTTCTGTCTTGAGTCGGGCTGCCGTGGCCGGACGAGAGTCAAAGGCATTTCAAGTATTAAATGTGGTGGGAGGATCTCCTAATAATTTATTAGTTCCATCCGGGTCACGTACCACCATTCATAGATGGAAAAGGCATGAAGTGCTATGCACGTTTCGATTTCAGTTTATGAATTTCCGACTACTCGAAATAAAAATAAAATAAGGCGTCTTCTAGATCTACTGACCTTGGAGGCGTCCATGGGCGACGGGAATCGCTTAATATAAGCAAGCTGTTAGCTCGTTTCTCTTCCTATCCTATAAAATAAATTAATAGCAATATTTTCTCCAAACATTTGTATATAATAATGACATAACATATAAATTAGAAAATTTAAACTATATATATAAAGCTCTAGATTTAATTTGTATGTTTGAACACGCTAATCTTAGGAAGTATTAGATTGTTGTTGGATTAGGTCACCTATTTATTAAAGAAGGTTGCAGTCTATACAGGGTGTTTGAAGACTGCTCCCGTAAACGAAGCCTGGTGATGGTACTAATGACATCTTTGATGAAGGGACAGAATAAAATTCGACCCTGACTAAAAAACATCATATTATTAATACGTTTTACTGAGGTTATTTTGCTCCGTCATGTTAGTCCAGCTGTTTAATTTATCATGCTTCATTGCTGGTTCTTTTTTTAGTAAAGTAATGTATTTTTTATGAAACTATCGTTTCATTTAGCTGTACTTACAATATGGAGCGTAAATAATGCTCATAAGAAGTATTAAAAATATGTCTTTTTTACCATTCCTTCATCAAAGGTGTCATTAGTACTATAACCCGTCTTCGTTTTCGGGATTAGTCCCAAAATACCCTGTATACACTACGCATAATAGTGAAACTGTACAAACGGGCACAATTTATCGCTTTTAAGAACTTCCGCGGTGTTCCTCCTAAAAAGGTCTATTAAAAGTCCACGATAGCATATGTCATGTTTTATTTATATTATTAACTTTTTAATGGCATCAATTAGTTGCCCGAGTCGGATTAATAAAAAAAAAATAACGTAAGCCTTTGTTATCGTAATATTCATATGTTTTGCCTTATTGATGTCTTTTTCAATAAGAAGCTATATAATTAATGAATTAATGCAAAAATAATATGATAGAAAACTAGAAGTGGTAGACAAGATCACGAACGCGAACGAAGCCGCGGACAAAAGTTAGTTCGGAGATAATTTAAATAATTATCAAACGCAAGGTCTACATTTTATAAGTTCGTACAAAAGGTATCACCAAACATAGAGGCGATACGGTCTCGCGACGAAAACTTACCCTTATGATTTAACGAGACCCAAGTTCTCATTGTTCTGTTCGTTATTCATATAATCTTTTCAAATTCAATTTTGAGGGATAGATACGTAAGTTAACTCGATACGAACTCAAATTTACGCTAGGGACAGACAAGTTTTGGATTATAATCAAACTGATAAAGCTAATGGTTTATCTATATATAAATATGTGAAGCAAAAATAAATCCCTTTTAAGAATATTGTACGCTCAAAATAATCTCAGATTTAGTACTGCGGAGGTTTACGTGGAAAATGGGACAAAGAGGCTACGCCACCAATTAATGAATTGTTTTCATTAAGAAACTAATTATTTTTCCACATAATTAAGGAAATAAAATAATTCGTTACTATATAATGAACTTATTTGTATAAAATATTTAAATATTCATTAAATTAATTATGCTTTAAATGATTTTGTTGCGAGAAGAAATCTTAAAGTACTTTTTATTTTAGGCATCAAGTTATTATATAAAAGTCTTTTTAAACGCGATAGGAAGGCAAATGAACATACAGTTCACTTATAGCGCTTTCTGTCGCCCATGGATACCTCCAAGATCAGTAAATCTGGAAGACGCGTTGCCAACCTTACGGGCTTATTTTATTTTTTTACTTCTAGTATTTGGAAATTCATACTTTTCCATCTATTAACGGTGGTACGTGACCCGGACGGAACCTATAAATTATTAAAAGTTCCGCCCACCACATTTCATACTCGAAATGTCTGTGATTTTGACCTTGTCCAGCCGCAGACAGCCCGAAACCGAGGCAGAACACAAATTACATATTTTTAAATACAACTGACCGGGACTCGAACCCGGTACTTGCTACTTATTACCCGATCTTTAGCTATAGCGAATCAAGGCTCTTAAAATACATCGTTATTAATCCTAATGAGTTCCTAGCATTCTGATTTATAATTCACCATCTTAACAGCTTAATTACGCCGTCTAGCTTAAAATTTAGTTCAACGCGTTTAAGCACTAATGCAGCTTAGTACCATGTCAGTTCGCATAAATTATATATATATTCTTGTATATATTAATAGTGCGCTTATTAGCCGGTCTAGTACCTCGTGTCGCGCGCTTATGGGCGAGCGTAGGTAATCTCCCAATTTTCTTAAAATTTGGTTCAGTAAGTACAATATGGAATCAGTTAAGCCTTTTTACGTTATGCTGTCTCCAAGAGTTAAAGGATAGGATTCTTTTTTATATATTAAATAGACCGATTGTAATATAAAAGGTTATATACAGATACTAGCTGTCTCAGCAAACGCAGTTCTGCCATATAAATTACTAGATGACCTGGCCACGCGCTGCCGTGGCTAAGGTTTTTGTTATATCAAATTGTAATTAGTAAGCATTATTATTATTGAAACGTTTGTGCTTTTAACACAG
>JAOSYY010024978.1:0-10838 GCA_025727935.1 Hebomoia glaucippe | reverse complement strand
AATTTTCACCCCTCTACAGTCAACCCCTATTATTATGTGGCAAAACGACGTTTGCGGGGTCAGCTAGTATTTTAATAAATTTTTATTTACGTTAATGAACGTGGCATCTTTCAGTCAACAACTACATTTAAAAAAATTATAATTTTAAAAATTTATAGCTTAATAGCTATAAACCTCACATAACATATAAAAATAATTAATAACTAAATAATACTTAATTTTTGTAATAAATGTGTTCTTCCTTTTTTAAAAATTTAGCGATTCATTTTTCATATTGCGTTTTCCGCTTACAAGCGTCTTAAAAATAATATTTTAGGACCAAATTATGAATATAAACCATTCTTGAATCAACTTAAACATGCTCAAAAATTTCAAGAAAATCCTATATATATAGTATATTTGTTATTGACAATACTAGACTTTAATCTTAAATTATAACCAAGTACATAGTTGATCCAAAATTAAAGTACAAAGAGACTGACGAAATACGAGTAAGTCTCGACTCACAATAAAGACGCGACTTATATAATTTAGGCCACTGTTTGTGCAACAGGCGTCTCACCTCGACTGAATTTCTGCCTTAAATTTACAATGGTTTAAAGAGCAATTCATTTTTCTAGCGTTCGTTGTTTAGTCAAATTATTTACAAACAGAAATTCTTGTACACCATTATTATCGTTATTATGTATACATCTAACCAATGGTGATAAAACCGCGGGACATCGCTAGTTTCAAATAATATGTTTTTCATTTAATAATTATAAAAAACTATTTTTAAGTCCTGTTTTTTTCTTAGACGCGTTCAGACTGAAATTTCAAGATCATGTCACGACAATACTGTCCCGGCATTAGTCTCATTTATATATTTAAAAATCGACTCACTAACAGACATAAGCCGCATCTAAGCAAGTGACACCTTTGTGAGTTCATTCAATGATGAATGAAAGATTACACATTTTTTTTAGTAGATTAGTTGGATCGTGATGCTGCTACGATTTTGGAATTTAACTCTGATTAATTGAAAATCATTGTGATTTTAATTAATCTTGCCCAGGAAGTTTCATTTCTGATACGTGTGATAAGATTTTTTTATATTATCTTAATATATATAAATTAGATGTCACGTTGTTTGTCCGGGATGTACTCCGAAACTACTGAACCGATTTTAACACGCTTTTTCTTTAAAATGAGTACTAAGCTCCAACTTAACAGAGGGTATAGCTTATTTATCAATTTATAGTCGCAATTTTATTTTATTGTGAATTATTCTTTGTATATTTCACAGTCAAAATTACCTTTTAGCACCAAACGATTCTAACAGATGACAATATCTGTTGACTAAATTGAGTAGGTATTCAATAGATGGCACTGTGTTAAAAGCACACGCGTTTGAATAATAATAATAATGCTTACTGATTACAATTTAATATATCGAAAATTTTAGCCACAGCAACTCGTGACCGGGTCACCTAGTTAATTTATATGTTTTAAATTTATTTATGAATGCCATATACCCCTAATGGCGAAGTTATCTAAATAATTCTAGTTCCTCTATATTACAACTTCTGACGAATGCGATATGAGTGTACATAGTACCATAATAAAAAGTTATAACACGTGAAACTGAGTGTCATTTCGAAGTTTAATTAATTTTGTATGTATTATTTATACAACAAGCTTATGCATAGAGTTTAAATTTTGAATGATAGTTTTTGTTTTAGTTATAATAATTGTTTCTACCACAACAAAACGACGACTTTTTAAATTTTATTGATTAGGGAGATAATAATAATGAAGGCTAAGGCAAAAATTAAAAAAAGCTCTTTATTAATTCGTTATTACCCGACACAAAAATTATTAACAATATTTCTGTTTTAAAAATCGATATTGACTAAAAAAAGACATATTTTTAACACTTTTTCTTAGCATTATTTACGCTCCATCTTGTAACTACAGCTAAATGAAACGTTAGTCTTAAAAAAAATATTACTTATTTAAAAAAAAAGATCCAGCAAGGAAGCATGATAACAAAAACTGCTGGACTAACATGATGGAGCGAAATAACTGTACGAAAAAAATGGGTATATTTTGTATTTAAATGAATGGTTATCTAATGAAATGTACTATAAATGAAGCATTTTAACCAAATCGTATGAACCGTTTACTAAATATTTATATACATACAAGAAAAGCTAATAATTAATAGATAAGCTTAATAGATATTAGTTTTCCTAACTACTGTGCTATGTAAAGCTTCGAATTAAACTATAATACATTTATTAAGGAAAATAATAAAAATCTTTTATTAGTTTTATTAAAAACTGAAATATTTGTTTGTTTGGTTGGCGCTAATCTCAAAAACTACTACTTCGATTTGAATACATTAGTGTTAGCCACGTCATTCATCTAGAAAATCTATAAGCTATACGTCATAAAGAGAAATGTAATAAAAACTGCATAAACGGTTAAAGTAAGGATATAATTATCTATTATAAAATTGTATCCATCAAAGCGTTGTAAATGAAGTCTATGATGACATATGTCTATCTTTTATGGTTGGTTTACGATAACCTTTTTTTCTTTTAAACACTTTTTATTCAATTTTTATCAAATTGTATGACGTACACGAAGTTACACGACACAGCTGGTATGATGTTTGCGCTCATAAATAATACAGTGTTCAGTAGAAATACCAATTAAATATCGTAGAACTAATAAAATTTAATTGGTGGCAAGTATCGTTCTATTTTTAAATATACCACGGCCTTAAGAGGTTGCTTCCGTAGGAAACAAGATACCTTTAGAAACAGTTTTGAGATTTTCTAGACTATTATACAGTGATCCACACAAATTTCATATACCTAATAACTTGTTAAAGCAAAAATATTGTATTGAATAATTATGATACCAATGAATTTAATGTTCCCTATGAGTATTTAATAATATAGTATATTTTTAAAATGTAAACTAAGGGGAGAACCGTAGCATAAGGTTTAGCTCCACCCTCTGTTTTTATTCCTGATTATATATACATTTTAAAAATATAAAATATCAAAGAATAGGTACGTACTAATAACAAACTGCTTTTTGCAAACGGATTATTGATTATAAATTTAAAAATTAAGGTATAAATATGTAGAATCTGTCTTCAGCAGATATAATTTCTCGTAGATATGTTCTACAGGTTGCGTAGCACTTGCGTAGCGAGTGTAGCTTGTCTACGCAGGTACCGTAGCTAAAAGCTCTTTATAAATGTATGTCGCTAATCGAATAAGTTTTAAGATAATTGGTTAATTTTTTAATCATCGACGTATGATCGTGAGAATTCTACTGCATAACAGAAAAAGTGCTATTTGGCTGAAATAAATTGTTTAAGAAAAGGCTTCAATTATCATATTTAACGTTAAAATCAATTCGTTACTATAACATAAAGTTAACTAGGTACACAAACTTGACACTAAAATAACTTGTTATGTCTCCTATAATCAATGGAGATCCCGAAATTGATATGCCTATTACAAAAAAAGCAAAGGTAAAGGCTCTGGGGTCACGTAGGGCTGCAGATAACAGCTTAGAAGTAATCAATAATTAAATTTAATAATTCCTAAATTAAATTAATGTGCCAATTGATACTTTTAACTACATTTTGATAATAGAAGCGACAATTTTTAGTACTTAAAGTTGAGGTGAAGGCGTTCTTTTATAAGACCACATATCGTTTAAATACAGCATAACATATTCATCCTCGTTTTAGATAGATTAAGCAGGTAGGCGTTTCAAAAATGATTTGTCATCCCTTGCTTTAGTTCAATCCAGCCACCTCATTCCAGGTAATTGACAACCCTAGTGCGGGGTGCGGCGAGAGGCAGGGCTTTGCGCGAGAATTCGAAACGGGGCGAGTTGATCGCCACTGTGTCTTCAGCCTCCTAGCTGGTAACACACTCCATACAAGTTTTCGTAATTTTTCGCGCGTCACCTGTTGGCCCTTCGAGGCCGCCAACGGCCCGAAACTGTTTTCTAGTGCGCTTAAGATTTTTAAAACTGCTCGGCGAGACAAGACCGGGTCCAAGGACACAGGTAAATTATTTATTAATAATATTTTTGTTAATCGGGCGGCCGACGGCATCTAATTTACGAAGCGTGAAAGATTACTGGTAAGTAGTTACTTTAGGGTCCGAAATGAGCTGTGGAATCGTTAGATGGCTACTCTGCGAAAAGTAAGTAACGTGAATAGTTAAAGCAACAGTTTGGCTGATGTTTTTAATATTGAGGTCTTCGACTCTTGCCTAGTTTTGTCCTTAACCTTGGTACGCTGGTCTGGGCGGCCAACGATTCGTTGCGTTTCTAAGAATTTATAAAGCTTCAGTGAAATAATCGTATAATTCTGAGAATTTTATGTAGATAAGAGACCCTTTGAAATTTTTTTGTAACGTTTTATTTAAATTGTAATTGGGAAAACTGTGACATTTGTTTTTTATAAAAGTCGTGTTTAATTTCGTCAATGAAAGATTATTCAATGAATTATAAAGAAGTTGATAATTTAATTCAATATAAAACTTCTAAATAAGTCTTAAAGTTATATCGTGTAATTTTTGAATAAATAACTGATAAATTATTGCGTACATAAAAATTTTAAATATTTAATTTTCTTTATAAAGTCTCAGTTAATAGATATATAAGAAAATAAAAATATATAATTCAATTTTATATAAATTGAATTAAACTTTAACTTACACAAATTGAAATTAATATTTAAAACTGAGTCAATATTGCGAACTGAAACGAAACTGAGTTTATATCATATAACATATATAGTATTTAAATTTAATTACAGATAAATCTTAGGAGAAAACTAACTTTTAGCTGGCGCATAAGAGCGTCCAAGTATATGTAGTTCTAATCTAATTTGGATTTTGGAGTTGTGTATGAAGAAAAGATAAAGAATTTTAGAAATAAATTATAATATTTATTTGCTATAACATAAATATAATATCTTTGATGTCCACGTATGATAATATAGTCGGGACAATCGGAAGATTAGACCAAAATTTTCTGTAATAATTGTTTTATAGTGTTTATTTAACTCGTGCAGACCCGTCGCTTCACATGTTTTAATATTTTAGATTAACTAGCTGACCCGTCGCACTTTCTTCCGCGTTAGAGGCAATAAAGCAGCTGATTTTGGATTTTATTAAGTTTAAACTTTTTTATTACGTTAATAAATATAATTAAAAAAGAAACAAATTTTAATAAATATTTATTGGCTTGCGGTAGCACTCTTCCGAGAAGCATCTTGTGATAGTGGAAATATTTTAATTTCTTATTAGACGCAAGATAACGCTGTTGGTCTTTTGATTCATGAACATGCCACATATGGTAACACGGGAAAACATTTTATAGATTTAGACAAACATTCAACGATTGGCCTAGTAATTTGTTAATGGTCATGGCGAATGCAAGTCAGATCGGAAATTGAAGTCGTTTAAACTCAAACGGCTTATCGGTTTGGATCATCGGGATCTTCGGCATGAGAACTTTCTCGCTTTTCAATTTTCCTTTTGTGTATCTTCGCGGAAATGACATTGTCCATCAATTTACTAAGCATAAAACGCGATCCGTTGCACAGTTTTAGATTTTTTCATACGATAGAAACCCAAAGGAGCATCATACAGTTGTGCTATATAAAGCGATTCCTTTCGCCCATGGATACCTCAAAGATCCAAGTAGTTCTAAAAGATGCGTTGCCAATTATAAGTCCTTAGCCATATTACATCAATTTTTAGTGATGTTCTGGTGTCGGCCATTATTTATTTTCGCTTCGACTATTCGGAAATTCATAGACTGAAATCGAAAAGCGCACAGTATTTAATGACAGCTCCGATCTATAGTCCTAAATTGTGCGTTGGTAAAGCCTGGCGCCTCCAAGGAATTTAAAAATTCAATAGGAGGAGGATAGTGTTCCAATGATCTTTTTCCAAAATTAGTAATTTAAATGATGTGTACCTTGACGGTTGGCTGCCAAAATTGATCGCTCACAAAACAATTCATTATTTTTGTGGTTAGCAAAGATGTTTGGGAATACTTTGTTGATGAGTCCATCTTTCGATGAGATAAAATTAAAGAAATTTTGAGCAACTCCACAGGTATTTGAGCATTATCGATCGTCAGCGATTGTTCTGAGAAATCTTCAGTAGATCCATTGTTCAGTGATGCATCTATCAATGTCATGTTGTCAGCGGGGGTTTCTTCACTTAGCGCCGTAGGTTCGGTGATTTAAGCCAAGCGTTTATTTTATGGGCAGCTGTTGTTCTTGGAGTTTTAGGCAGGGTTTGGTCATCGCGTAGATCGGTGCATCCATCTGAAATGAGGATTTTTGATGCTGATAACACATTTTTGGCTGTATTATTACACGTTGTTTTTTTCAATAGTTTGAAGATTCGACGACAATTTTCCTTAATTCATCCTAATCCTTCTAACAAGGTGTCTGCTGGTCCGAAAGAAGCAACTGCTACCGTAAAATTGGATCTCTCACGAACAGTGGCTAAAACTACTGACACGAGGTCTTACCAGTTCCACCAGGGGCAAGGAAATATAAACGACATGCAATTTCTTGTTCTTTTTCAGGCTTTTCATTCGCAATGTTTCGAATTCTAGTTGCATCCTGCTTGCAGTATCGTTAAAAATAATATCAGTATAATAAGTTAATACAAATTCGAAACAAACACATGTCAACTACGAAATTGTCACAGTATCAAATTTTCAACCGTATTTATTCACGGACTATATTACTTTTAGCTATCAGATGGCTTTTGATACACCACGTGATATGTCAGTCTCACGGGATAAAAAGTCAGCCATTCTTGAGTTATAAATAGTGTAACAAATTCGACTTCCTTATATATATATAGATTATTTTAAATAAATAAAGTTCTAACATTTGGCCCATGAAGCTGATCGATACAATTTCACGAACTTTAGTTGTTTTTCTGAAATAAAAGTATTCTGTCTTCGGCACCTCAAAATCCTACAAGATTGTTCGATATATTGGAACTTAGCCGGAGCATATAGACAAACGGACAACTTTCAAGTGTTTATATTATAACGACCGTATATGCATCGGGAAAGAATCTTTAATTTCCATACTAGACCTCGCCCTCGAATTCACTCGCGGTCATGTCGTTTTTATACACTTTCATATGTTCATCAAGTCGTTTTTGAAAATCTTAAAAGATGCACTTCTTAATTTTTATTGCTTTTCTAATTACCCACAGGCAAATTTAAACAACACACTTTAAATTCAATGAATGTTTCTACTGATTTATTATATATGTATAGATCACGAACAGGTAATGCAATTTAATTAATTAGAATGGATAATACGTTCTGCCCAATTTCACATAAAATGATTAATTTGCTTCTAATCACACTGGTAATATATATCGGAGATATTTTTCGCTCTAGACAACCGGTCTTTAGATGCTCGCGCGCACTTTAAAGTTTCTCTATTTGTTCCTTTTGTTTTTTTATATTTCGTTATTTTTCTTCAACATGTAATATAGCCAATAAGCCTTTCTCGATAAATGTTCTATCCAATCCAAGAATTTTTCAAATCGGACCAGCAGTTCCAGGCATTACCGCGTTCAAACAGACAAACAAACTGTTCAGCTTTATAATATTTGTATAGATTAAGACACTGATATTAAATTTGTTAATACTAAAGAATCTTTTAAATATTCATCGAAATAGTCACATCTATTATATATGTATAAATTGAAGTATGTTTGTATTATACATACAGTACATATAACAGAAAGACAATTTAAAATATTTTTGCTTGCCTATTTGTTGCGGTCTGTTTTCGAAACGGCTGGACCGAATTTGACCGGACGTTCGCCGATTCACCATTTTCCAATAGCTCTTACGGCACGTAACATAAGCTATTTTTGTTTTATCATCATCACGTGGTATTTAAAGAAACAACGCGGCCGAAACAACAACTTAAGCTTAGCCATCACCTACAATAGTCAAATGAACGTTATACTAATATACCTTGCGGTTTACGCTTCGAGTGTTTCCGAATCTCCGAGTGACAGGTGTGAAGTAATTAATTCGGTGAAACTGGCTTATCGCCCATCATCAATTGACCCGTACATACCCATTTACGACTGTTTGCACTACATTTGTTATTCTATCAGCGGTTGCATCCGCGTTCATTTATATATACAGATTGTTTGGGGACTGCTCCGGAAAACGAAGACGGGTGATAGTACTAATGACACCTTTGAAGAAGTATCGGAAAAAATCGATCCTGACTAAAGAATGACATACTTTTAACACTTTTTATCAGCATTATTCACGCTCCATCTTGTAAGTACAGCTAAATGAAACGAGTTTCATAAAAAATACATCAGTTTACTAAAAAAAAGAACCAGCAATGAAGCATGATAACAAAAATAGCTGAACTAACACGATGGAGCGAAATAACGCTAATAAAACGTTTTAAAAATATGATTCTTTTTTAGTCAGGTTCGAATTTTATTCCGTCTTTTCATCAAAGGTGTCATTAGTACTATCACCTGTCTTTGTTTTCGGGAGCAGTCCCCAAACAACCTGTATATGTAGGTGATGATGATGATGATGATGATAATGACAAGAAGTAGCCCATGCTACGTGCCTTAAAATCAACTGTGCGCTAGTGAAAGTCACAATAACAAGCCTTTTTGGTGATTAGCTAGATCAAACAAACCGACAGACAGACAAAAATATTATAAAATGCGTGTATATATATATTCTTATGCTTTAAAACTTGTTATTTTAATATTCTCAACTCACTCGATTCATTACGAATCATAGCTCTAGGATAAACGGAAATTAACAAAATAAAAGTATAAGAATCGAATAGTTCCGTTGGATCCGTTTTGCAAATTTTCAATGAATTATTTACGTTTCATCTGAATGATCCTATTATTAATAGCAACGGATTATTACAATATATTTAGATTGGTTGGTATCTCAGATATTCAACCAAGAATCGTCTTTCCACTGTAGCGGAATTCAGATCTCACATACAATGTGTATGGATGTGTATTATATTGTAAACGGTCGTCCGCATGCCTATTCAAATATTAGTTACAAATCAAATATATTTTTGATAACCAACTGTTAAAACTTGTTTGGTCTGTAGTTTCTAAAAATACTACACGCGTCTTGTGGTTTTACGCAAGTTTAATTAATTTATTATTATATACATAATTATAGATTCCATAATGTTATAAAAACGACGACAATGTACTGCATATATCATATGTATACACGATGAGGTTGAAATAAATTTTTATATATGTACATTGAGAAAAATATTTTTAAGATTTTTCTAGTAGACACTTTTTAATTTATTTTTGTATAGTTAGAACATACTATTAATATGAAATGGAAGCAATTTTTTTTAACTGCGAATCAAACATTATTACAATAGAAAAATACGAAATTCTAAACTAGCTGACCATGCGAACTTTGTTCCTCCTTAGAGGCAATAAATGAACAGATTTTGGATTTAATTAGGTTATTTTTATTATGATACAAAGAATAAATTAAAGAAAAGTATTTAATAGTATATTTTGTCCATCTCCTGGTCCTAAACTACAATCCCATCAATTTTAAACCAAATCGGTCCAGCTGTTCTTGAGTTATAAATAACACTAACACAACATGAAGAGTTTGTTTGTTTGAACGCGCTAATCTCAGGAACTGCTGGGTCGATTTGAAAAATTCTTTCAGTATTGGATAATGCATTTATCGATTATATTTAAAAAAAGATCCTTATTAAAATTCCAATAATGTAACCCGAGGGATAACATCGATACGAACGCGAGTGAAGCCGCTAGGAGATACTAGTTTTTGTATATTTAACGAGCGCAATGAATCAAAAACTTGTAGATTGGCCGTTGCTTTAAATTAGTCCATTACTCGAATTTAGGAACACAATGGTGCCTCGTTTCGCTCGCGTGGATTTCAAAGGCTAATCTCTTTAACATTAGTTGCACGTGAAAGTCCCGTCAAAATAGTACTAGCTATTTCCGAGATTAACTGCAACACACAAATGTACAAATATTTTAATAATTGTTTTTTATTATTGCCATGTAAATACTTGTCTGTTCGTTGAATGAAATAGCTATTAATATACGTTAATTGTATCCTTATACAAGATGTTTGGGGACTGCTCCTGAAAGCGAAGACGGGTGAAGACTAATGACACACCTTTGATGAAGGGTCTGAAAAAAATGGATCCTGACTACAAAAAGACGTATTTTTAACACTTTTTATTAGCATTATTTACGCTCCATCTTGTAAGTATAGCTAAATGAAACGATACTTTCATAAAAAATACATTACTTTACTAAAAAAAAAGAATCAGCAATGAAGCATGATAACAAAAACAGCTGGACTAACATGATGGAGCGAAATAATGCTAACAAAACGTTTCAAAAATATGATTTTCTTTTAGTCAGGTTTGAATATTATTCCGATCGTTCATCAAAGGTGTCATTAGTACTACCACCTGTCTTCGTTTTCGGGAGCAGTCCCCAAATATCCTGTATGTCGATACTTATAACTGAGTACAATTTTTATCACTTTTGTCTCTTTGCTCCGGGTAATCTCATAAAGTGCTAAATAATTTTTGACGATAGTTCTACAAGTACATAGTGTCATGTCGCGTAACTCAAGCTACTTTCTATAAAACTATACTATAAAAGCCTAAAACTATCTAATATATAAAATTCTCGTGTCACGGGGTGCGTAATCGAACTCCTTCGAAACGGCTCGACCGAACCTTATGA
>JAOSYY010024977.1:0-10845 GCA_025727935.1 Hebomoia glaucippe | reverse complement strand
CCTGAGAATCGGACAACATCTATTTTTCATCCCCCTAAGTGATAAGGGTTGTTCACCCTTAATTTTTTTTTTTAATTATTGGATGAAATTTTTTTTTCATTTTTTTAAGATACAGCATATAAAAATACATACAACTCCCAATTTTCACAGTCAACCCCTATTATTATGTGGCAAAACGACGTTTGCGGGGTCAGCTAGTATTACATAAAATAATATATACATCATAGATTCCACACACGATAAATATTTATAAACTACGGAAACAGGCGTGTAATAAACACGATTAAAACAAGAAAATTGCAAATGCTTGAAAATAAAATATTGATCAGAAAGAAAGATTTAAAAAACGTTGGCCTGTAAAAAACTAAATGGTTTCATGCGGTTCGATTACACACTATCGAATCCAGTCATCTGCTGACTGACGTAGAAATCGGCAAACTATGCAAACCAGTTTCAGATGCGGTGGGCGTCAAAATCAATTGTATCAATTAAACCTGCGGGTTACATTTTGGCAAACAGTTCCATGTAGTTTAATACTAAATTGAATTGTGTATTGGCAACATTTTTAACGACTCATTAATTATTTAATGAGACTATCGATCAACTTGTATATCGAGCATTAGTAAATTCACAATCTTTACAGTTATTAATTAAATCCTTTCTCACAATTTGAATATTATTAGACATAAATAATTGTAATGTAAGTATGAGTGTACTTGCCGCTAGACTTATAAACCCATAAATTGCATTAAATGAGAACCATTGCTTTACTTTCTCCCAACGCCATTTTTCTTTATTCTTAACTAGCGCTCGAGAGTTTTATTTGCGTTAATTTGTGTCTCAAAGCCGCTCCTCTATCGCGTGAAGAACGCGAAGCTTAAATAGTCGTTGAGCTTTCAAAAAAAATACAATTTATCTGAGTTCTAGAACGTTGTAAAAAGTCATAGTACTATAAACTAATATATGAAATCTATCATTTAAGTTTAAATTGAAAATTACATATATCTTTACGGGTAGGACACCAAAAAACTTAGGATTAATCTATACTAATATTGTAAAGCAACCGCGACGCCAGTTGCATTTAAAAAACCTGTAATTTGTCTTTTGCCTCGGGTACGGGCTGCCTGTGGCCGGATGACTGACAAAAACGCAGGCATTTCGAGTATTAAACGTGGTGGGAGGAACTTCCTTATAATTTATAAGTTCCGTCCGGGTCACACATACCACCGTTCATACATGGAAAAGTCGTGAACTGCTATGCACGTTTCGATTTCAGACTATGAATTTCCGAATACTCGAAATGAAAATAAAAAATAAGGCCTTAACGTTGACCACGCGTCTTCTAGATCTACTGATCTTGGAGGTGTCCATGGGCGAGAGAAATCGCTTAATATAAGTGAACTACATGCTCGTTTGCCTTCCTATCGCATAAAAAAATACTAACATAATAAAGCTTAACAGTTTATTTTAACGCACTAACCTCAGGAACCGATGATCGGATTGGAAAAATTCTTGCAGTGTTGGACAGTATATTTATCGATAGTATAATTATATTTAAAAAAAAACAATTACAGATCCTAAGTCCAATAATGTAACCCAAGGTGTAAATGAAAAACGCAAGTGAAACCGCTGGCAGACGCTAGTCCGTTTATATTGCTAGTCGAATAACACTCACATATATCTTACTTTCATCAAAGTAGCTAACTGTAAAAGATTTGAGTATGAAATTGCTAATTAAGCTGAGACAACATCGCTTCACGAGTTCTAACTAATAAACTACGGCTTCGTATAACGTCTCAGAACTAGGCTTAGTTTAATTTGTTAACAAGTTTATATACGGAAGGATACTAATCACTCATTGGGGATGTAGGAAGATGAACTGGACGTTAAATTATTAATACAACTTAGCTTGAGTTATGTCTTGAAAGTTCATTACGATGAAAGATAGTTTAATTAGGCTGAATGCTATTAATAAAGGTCTTTAGGGTTCAAAGGTTATCTATGGGTTTAATCGGAAGTTACTTTTACTCAGATACTGTTCTCTAAGATTGTATACGCTTAATCAACTATGGCTTTATTGAATATTCTATTTTTTTTAGAGAAGCGTAAAATTCGTTATGCACTCTTTTCGTTATGCACGAATTTCACCCGGATGGATAGAATGATGATAAAATAACTCGAAATTAATCCAGGCATTTTACAAAATAGCCGGAAAAAAGAGACAAACAGACATGTTAGAAATCATGTTTCTTCTCTGAAAACTATGTACGATTTTATATAGAAAATCTTGATATTAGAAAAAGACATTTAGAACTCTTTTGTTTATCTATATTTAAAACAAAGCTTAATTTTCTTTGATATTCAAAAAAATAAACAAAATATATTTTATTTATCTTTCGATAAAGCGATAATTTTATGTCAGAGCAACTTTGACTGAAAATAATCTTCTGAAAAGGTTCGGTCGCTGAACCATAAAAATTCATAGGCATTGAGCCGTTGAAGGGTATTCCAGTCACAGAATATTATATCGAAAACAGAATAATAAACATAAAACAAGCCCAATTTTCTAAGAGCCGTTTCTAGAATTTAATTATTCAAATTAATCGCGGCCACTGTTTGAAAAGTGTTCATTTACTTGAGATTTGCAAACACGTTTCATTGCTGAATTTGCCGAAAATGAATTCAACGATTCGAGTTAACGTACAGCATTGAATAATTTAGGGCCCCAGGGGTCTAAATTTATGTACTTTGAACAATTGGGAATATAGTGAAGATTGTTAGTTAACTATCATAATTACTTGAAAATTGACTTCCATAATTTAATTAAAAACAGTTTTATGGATACGCTTTTGTGGACATACGATAATGATGATAAAGATATTATTGCGAAGTTACTCTTTGTAACATTGCCAGTGAAAGTTTAATCAATAACGATCCATCTGCTTTGGAGGTTTGCTGGAATACCATGAAATGTACATATTTCGAATTTATTACTTTTGCAAATTTTTCAAACTACCTGTAAATAGGTGTGAGATAGGGTTACAAACATACTATAGATAATATTCGAAGAATGCCTACGAAAAATAAAATTTTAGTTGTATAACTTCAACGCGAATAGAACCTCGAGACATCACTAGTAAACTCATACCGATGAACCATAGAGAGTTTTGACATTAAACTTCCCACTTCCGCTTCCTGGACAATATTGTCCAAGTTTCGAGTTTAATCTGTAGCCCGCATATGAATCAGGCCCTGTCTAACTCAACACAAAATACGCCTAGTATAAACGTATAGTCCAGTTTGAATACAGTCAAGCCTCGGGCGAAAGCCCTTAGCGATACATTAATTGGTCGTTGGCTACGGCGAACCTTTGTAATGTTAACTTGTTTTCCACGACTTTTGTATTATACTAGCGACGACACGTGATTTCATACGCATTAATTTTATTTTTAACTAGTTTTAAAGCTGTAAATATAATGATGAAATAAAAGTAGCCTTAGTTATTCGTTGTAATATTAGACACCAACCAGTGAAATTCCTATCATTATCGATAACGCCGTTCACAATACTATAATGTAGGTAAACCTTATACTTATGTATGAAAGCCATGTTCTTCAAATAAGTGTTTTGTATTCATATAACACTTTATTCACTGTTTCAGAGAAAATGTGAATCTATGACATGTCATTGTAAAAACAAAGAAACGAATTTATTTTTTTAAATTTTCGTAAATTCAGAGTAAATAATTATTTCTTTACCTCGGGGCCATTCTTGTCCATACACGAAGATTTCAGAGCGTGCAATGTCCACTCTGTTCCACGTGAGAGCAAGGGAGAGTTGTTCGCTAGGAGACAGGTGCTGAGCCCTGAATAATGCTGTCAGAATTACTTGGTCCAGCTCTTGTACTTCACCGCCTTCAGCCCGTTCTTGAATACGGAACACCGTGATCTAGGAATTAAAAAAAAGAATAACAATTCGCACAAGTTAATTTGTTTTGTTGTATAAAAAATATGTAATAATAATAACAGATTCAAGAGACTGTACTCTTGGACACAGCATGTATTGTCAGACGGTTTCTTTCTCTGCCGCCTTAGCCATCGGTAGTTTAGGTCAAGCTCCTCTGCTGATGGTCTTCCAGATTAGGTTTTTTAAACTATTCTTATTTTTACGTCTATGTATTTAACTTTTATATCTATCTATTCTATAAAAAACCTAATTGAGAAATTAAATATATGCGAGATCTATGACTGACAAGTTTTCATATGAGTTACTACAGTTTTAGGTCCGAAAAAGCTGACTTTTTAGACTTATAACATAATTGCATTTGTAAAGTTCAATAAAAATCTACGGCAAATTCTTTTAAAGTCCTGCATTAAATATAGAAAGACTAGCGCGATACTTAATTCGATTTCAAAAGGCGACAGCACGTTCTATGGATTAATATTTTTCTATTAAATTACTTGCTCTGCAATAACCAAGGCTAAGCAAGGATTGGTGTAGTCGTTATTTGGATGGGTGTTACAAGAAGTTTAAATTGAAAGAGTTCTTCGCTTCCGATATTTTTTTTAGTCTATGATACTACAATACATACCAAATTCTTCTTTCTAGTACACTGTAATAGTTCGCTGTAGAGACATTCTGCTTGCTGCAGACCGACTTCAAAAGTCTTTTGGATGGTACCGATGAGATAATCCCGCATTGATTCAAGAACAGTCTGCTCGCCAGTTTCTGATGCATATCTAAACAAAATTTCAAATCGTTACGACGGTCGACAGGCGAGCAAAAAAGGCTTATGTAATAAGAGATATCAAAATGTGTACTACCCTTAGATATATAGACAAAATAGCTTTAAAATCTCAGTATTCATTGTATAAATAACATAATTGTATTAAATTTAGATAATTACATAAAAACATTCTTTAAAATAAATAACACACCATACTTAAATTTAAATGCAGTAAATATTTTAAACTAGAAACTGTGTATGTATCTATGCACAAAGTTGTTTTGTCGTAATTAAAAAAGTTTAAAAATAAAAATAAGTCGATTACATCAAATTTATTGTTATTTGGAAAATTCATAGACTGAAGTGGAAACGCTTTTTCCATTTTGCGAGCTTTCCATTCATGTGGCATTTTCATTGCGAAGCGTGAAAATATTGTATAAATTTTGATCTTTGAATTAAACGAATAACATCACCAATACGTGTTTTACAAATTATGGTTACGAATAATATTTTTGTTCGAATTAAGTACAGTTTGCCATCAAATTTTCACAGGGGATATTCGTTAATTGCAGAATAACATAATAAATTACTAAGTGTACACTATTGCCTTTTACCAAAATATTCTGAATATCATAGACGAAATTTGCAGCCAAGAAAATCTTAGACCACCTAATTGTTTCGTCCGGATATTGCAGTACCATAAACAAATTTAATCACAGTTTATGACTAACACTATTGTTCTACTCTGCCATGTTTTAATAACACTTTGTGGCTTAAAAACAACATTCGCGTCAGCTAAAATTTAAACTGTGAAATAAAATGGGCCATTTATTTCATAGTTACGTGAGACTTGCGGTTGAAAATTTAGTTGGAAGTGTATTTTTCTTTATTTTTGACATAGTGTACTACAATTAGTTAAGCTTAATCTATCAAACCGGCGATGCTAGTTGAAAATGTTAATAGAACGGCCGAAGTGAAAAGACTTTGTCTAGGTCGTCAAATAACTTTAACATCTTCAGATGCCTCGTAATCTAAATATAGTACAAGTATAAAAATATTCAATATTTTTGAAAATGCTGTAATTACTCTGATACAGTTAATATGTATTTACTAATAGCCAATAACACCTTTTGACTATAAAAATACCTAACAAAATAATATATGTATAAAAAAAGTGTGTTTTTTAGCAATTATATAAAAGCAGTTTATGGAAAGCGTCGTTAAAACGTCATTAGTGACAATTTGTAATAACAAATATAATTATATAATTATTTATTAAGTTAATCGTGCGATGTTGTAAAATTACGCTTGTAATATAATAAAATATGAGACATCTGTAATATTAGTATCATATTATAGTTATACAATTAGTGTATAAGCTTCACCAGTATATCTTTACCCTGCTGCGTTACAGGATTATGCAAGAGCCTGGAGTTAATCGCAGCTAGGTGTTATTTATACGCGTTGTATATTCTCCGAAGACGTGCAAAATTGTGTAGTAACTTTAACTGGGTACACAAAGTTAAGTGTGTACATACGTAATGTGAACTTGACGTGATCGCCAGACGATGGAGTGTGATACTTAAATCACTAGAAAACAATGTCATCGAGTAAATATAACAAGGTCTTGTAATAAATTCTTCAATGATTTTCTAGAATTTAGAACAGATATATTGCTGTACTTGTCTTCTTTGCCCATAAAAAACATATTTTATTAATTTTAATTCTTTTGTCTGATTCCAGGTTTATGGTGCTACTGGCAGTGAGCACTGTAGCTTAGAAGATGTAATTTGGTGTTTATTTTTTTTTATAATTATGCTAAAAGCCTAAAAGTTGCTTTTTCAGACTTAAGTTTTTGTCTAGGCAAAGTAAACAAAATTGTGGATATTTGACATTTTTTGTAATATTACTAATGTTTTAGTAATAATGATTTAAAATCAAGTTTCGTTTGTTATATCTTAGATAGCAATTAATTATTCAAAATGGCGGATGTAATTTTTTAATTATTTTATTTATTAAAATATTACATTAAAACCTCTATATTATTATAAAAGTAATATCTCACAATGGTTATCATAGAATAGATCAAAGGTGCAATGAGTCTTTTTGTCTTCAACTTCAGCGGCCAAAGACAAAAGAATCCAACTTATTATAACCTCCTTTTATCGGAAGTTAATAATGGCGGACATTACTTTTATACACGTATCACAGAAAGGGTATTAAAAATTTAATTGCAAACCGCCATATTCCTATCTAATGTTTGAAAAGGCAACAATTCTTAAAAAAAGAGCAAACATCGAATTAACTGTTAAAGAAAGTTATATACACTTTTTTATATAAAATTATAGAAATTAATACTTAAATGTCTTATTATCTACCAAAATCTTTTAACGATTCTTAAAATAAATGTGTTTTAAAATAGACTCCAAATTCATTTAACTTAAAAGTTAAAATAATGTAAAGAAGTTTTCTGTTTCAACTTGTCTGTTAACTAAGGAAATTCTTCCTTTAACATTTCTCAAATTAACACTGTAACCGCTTATGGAACTATGCAAATAGAAGATTAAAAATGTAAAGTTTAAATCAGCCAGGATACAAAAAATATAGCTAATCATCTTGATTATATCAGTTTCAAAAAAAAAGTATCTAAATTGTCGATTCATTTCAGAACTGCAATGTCACAGACACACATAAAACTAATAATAGTTACTTTTTAATCCGAGAGTCTAAAAATGCTAAAACGTGGTTAGTCAAAAACTCTGCAAGTACTCTGCATCAATAAAAATTAAAATGATAATCGATAAAACAATACTGTTCTGTATTTACGCGAAGATCAAAAAATTAACTAAAACAACGCATTATAGACGCGATTTATTACAAAATTAATTTTCATCCCAAAGTGTTGGACCCTTCGGCAGTTGCCATAGTCATTATGATATTAAATAATCATTTTACATAAACATTTATTTATATACTTACTTATGTACAAACGCTATGAGATCAGCTGCTCGTCCGCTACCATCACAAACCACCACCGGAACCGGTGGTGTATCTGTCACGTATTCTAGCACAGCACGGACAGTATTTGTACCACCTTCTATCACCAGGCATACGACGGGGGTTGACGAGTGGGTATCTGAAATAATAAAACATGTTATACGGTCTTGTCGGTCACGAAGACATGTTCTTGTTTGCATATATATTTGTACAATTTAAATTTATAAGCAAACAAAAAAATAAAGATTTTATGAATGCATAATACCAATTATGAATTAAATAAAGCCTATGGATGGAGTGGAATAACGCTAATAAAACGTTTTAAAAGTATGATGTTTTCAAATCACGATCGATATATTTCCGTCCCATCATCAAAGGTCATTAGTACTATAATCTGTCTTCGTGTTCGGGAGTGGTGCCTAAACACCCGTATAGGATAAACAAACAAAGCCGCGTGTAAAAGCTTGTTTTTAATGAAAGCAAACACAAACATCAATATATAATGTAACTTTGCATGTTCGAAACTTTCAACGTATCTTCGGAGCTATGAAAACATTACGAAACTATTTAACGAGAAGAAAAGTTGTTATGCAAGGACCTTCTACGAGAAACTTATACGTACCATAGTGTGAAATTCTAATAGTTCTATGTAGCATCGCGACACATTTCGAAGTCAATTTTTGTTTCGTTTCGATTATATGAAATAAAAATGTCGCATCCTTTCTAATGTTGTTAACGTATGTGTGAATAATGTTTGTTACTTTCTGACGCGAAAACGACTGAACGACTTTTAGTTAAACTTTATAGAAATATAACTCATACATGAGAATAACACATAAGCTGTAATTTATAGAGATATTGCGATGCGGGTGAAATCGCAGGGCAACGATAATTTAAGAATAAATGAATTATTGGTTATTATAAATATGAATTAATTCTTTCCATAATGGTGTTGTTGATGTTTATTTAGTTATATGTAAATAACGCGAATGCAAATTAAAAATGTTAATTTAATATAATCTATACTAATATTATAACGCTGAAGAGTTTCTTTGTTTTAACGCGCTAATCTCAGGAACCGCTGGCCTGTTTTGAAAATTTATTTCAGCATTGGATAGTACATTTATCGTGGACGGCTATAGGCTATATTATATTTAAAAAAAAAATAGGGATCATTGTTAAAAGTCCAATAATGTAACCTAAGGGGTACAAATAAAAATGAACGCGATCTAAGCCACTGGTAGAAAATATTTATTTGTACAGCTAGCTGGGAACCATGGTTTTATTTTTATGACAATTATTTTTTGAGTCAATATTTAAGATATTAGCTATCTGTCAGAGAAAATTGGTCAAAATTAGCCCAGCCGCTTCCGAGATAAGCCGGAACAAACAGACACACTAAAATGTTATAAATTGTGCTTTTGTTATATATTACATATGGAGTTATAATAATACTTATTTTCATATTACAAACAGACAGTTCAATTTTATCTATTAGTAGCTGACCCAGCAAATTTATTTTGCCACATAAATATATTGTTGTTTACATTTTGGGGATGAATAAATAGATGTTGTCCGATTCTCAGATCTACTGAATATGCTTATAAAATTTCACGAAAATCGGCCGAGCCGTTTCGGAGAAGTAGAATTCCGAACACCATAACACGTGAATTTTAAATATTAGATTATACAATATAGAAAAGCTTAGAATGCAGCTCAGATGACCATTATTCGTATGAGGTAGTCGTTATGCGAAATATCTAGTGCTTTGTATAAAACATAATTTTACTACGAAGCTACGACGTCAGATTTTATATTTTTCCAATTTTTATGATACTAATACAGACTCTCAAAGAGCCACGAAATAACATATCTAATAAAATACATTTATTATAGACTGGATCAACTACGGAATTATTCTATCATCCTTAGTAGATAAAAATACAAATTTAAATCATATATATGAAAATATATAAATAAACAAAGTTTGTTTATTACGTGAATTTATAAGATTTAATTTCATTGCTTGTAAGTTGTTATCGAAAAGTACGGTAGGAAAAAGATTTAAGTATTTGTCCATACTATCAAAATAACAGAAACATACTTTACAGAATATATGAATGTCTGCTTATCCTATATCCGAAATGGCTATAAGTTTTGAAGGGAGTTTAGACCAGACAATTTTAATGCAGTTGAAACCGCCGGCCATCGCTAGTATCATATAACATTCCATTTGAGACAAATATTTCAATTTTCATGAGAAATTATCGCATTTAGGGATCTCGTTACGAAAAATCTATTAAAATTACCCGCTAATTTAAACATTTTGGACCAAAAAATCTCAACATCTCCCCGATTTTGCATTCCTTTGATAATGGAATTTGCAAATTAGTTTCCAATTTACGGAATGTTAATAAAAAATCTACTGCCTAATCGTTTCATCTTGTATTTAAAGTATTTAAACTTATACATTTAATTCGAAAATTAAAATATTTTACATATTTCTACAAGCACAGCCTAATTAGATAGTTAAAATTAGAATAAGTTAGATTTTTTTTAGCTTTTAATGTCTCCGAAATTAGTTCTATTAGGAAGCTTCTGACTGCATACTGAATCGTTAGGCTACAAAAAATAGTGAAATTTTGCTTTTCTTTCTAAGACTCTTATAATTTAAAAATGGCGCATCCTCCAGTTAACTTAACATCTTTTAATTATTCGAAATATTATGAACTGAATTAATTTTCATAGAAACTTACAGTTTAATAGAGCTTACTAATCATATTAAACAGAATAGCTATTAAAATTTTTAAACTTTACTTTTATTGGACTATAAAGATATAATTATTGTAGGTGTAATTCGCCAATACAGGTAACAAATATTAATTGTAAATTATTAAACATTAAGAGTCTTTTGCGCCTACGCAAATGTGTATTAGATTAAACTTTAAATACCTTTGGAGATAGATAATTTTGGATACAGCATACTACCGTCCCGACTTCAGTGATCAAATCGATCACCCTATTTGCCAATGATACACATCTTGTGCGTCCGCGAACCCCCGCTGGAGGAGCCCGCGTAGCGTCCTCAGCGATCCCGCCGACTCCCTAAGCAAGGCCGTAGA
>JAOSYY010024974.1:0-10853 GCA_025727935.1 Hebomoia glaucippe | reverse complement strand
TAGGTAAACTTATACGTATAATAAATTAGTAGAAACCGCGTGTCTGTACATTTAGTTAATTTACTCAAAATTATTATCATAGATAACTACAAGTTAGCTCAATCTAGAGTTTTGTCAACAGTAGCAATGTTTTTGTAAGTAGTTACCGTTTTCTAAGATGACTTAAATTAGCATCTTTACTTGAGCAACGTCGAATGTCAAAAACGGAATAATTTCTCAAGTCTAGAAGCTAGATTTAAACTTAATCTTACAATAGAAGACTAGACACAAGTTTCACTAATGCCATTTGGATCATTGCTGGGATATGAATAAGATTAGGGAGTTAGTTCTGTTAAATTACAATTACATGTTTGCGTTTGTCAATTGAGTCGTACAATAGTAATGCAGTGTTAGTTGACATTTTGTTTTAATTGCATTGCTAATGAACGACTCAAATGACTATCGCATACGTGCATTTGCAATTGTACAGAATTGACCAATTGTTTAGTCTGTGGTCAATTTATGCCATTATCTGTATCGATTTGATAAAAATATAGAGGTGTCTATAAGGTGTAACGACTGATTGTATGTAAGAATGAATTTTGTAGTTATGAATGTACATAAATTGAAACAATGCTCAGAAACACATCATGTACAATGTGCAATGAATTTTCACTGTAGAAATGGTTTTTGTACATTAGTTGGGAGTAATTATTGTGAATATATGTACAGTTAATGTGAAAATATGTAACGCTTGCAAGTTGTTTGGCTATGGTTTTAATTTTTAAAATAGTTGAAGCCAAGGTCTTTAACGATTTTTTGGGGATATGGTCGATGCAAGACCTTGAAGCGAGTTTTATATACATTATTTGGTTATGAGATATTATAATTGATCGATATGGGCGTACTTAGCAACTGGTTTGAGGGAAGAGATGATTAAGTTTTTAAGGCCGGATTCTAGCTTTTAATAAATACACTTATGTCGAAAGAAAGTGTATTTAGTTGAGCTTTCGTCTACCATTAAGTGAATCTCGTCTGTCGATTTGAGGTACAAAAATACTGCATTGGGAGTAATCTATTATAGATGTATGTGCTTTTTAATTTAAATTGTGTAATTTGATTTTTATTTTAAAAGTTACTTAGACACTTCGAAAACACTTTGCTGAGAATTCTTGTTTCCTTGCTGGGACAGCCGACTTCTATGTACGTCCATATCGATTAATATACATCCGTTATTGCCGGAGGCATTATTATATTTTCATTTTAAAATGTACAAGGGTATTGTGATGAAACCGTATCGTACCTTGTAGTATTAATATTGTGATGGGAAATTTTATGTGAAAATGTTATTAAATGTTTCTCATTTTACTCGTTGTTTTATTTAGTCTGCATCTCAATAGTAATAATTTGTATATTTATTCAAAAATCATTATGAATCAAAATAGTTGATATGTTGTAATTTCCGGTTTGAATTTTAATACATCAGTTGATACTGGTAGAAACTGGTTCGGTGATGAAATCTTCCTTAAGCCATATCAATCGTTGAATACAGGGGAGTATCTCCTGGCAATCGTAAACCAGGTGGCATTTTTCCTAAAGGTATAACAATTAATTTTATTAGGGAAACATTTTTATATTGCAACTTAGAAAAAATTTCGTATTCGAATTATATTTCGTATCGAAAAGATTTCGTATTCTTATAGTACAGGAAAAATATTAAATAATTTTTCTTAGCAGAATTACTCCATATAAATATTAGATACAACAATTAAGTGGCGATATATACCTACTATTCATATTGATTTAACCGCGAGGATTCTTATATACGCTTCTTTATTTAATAAGTTATCTTCAAATTATAGCCTCACTTAAAAAGGAAATTAAGACTTCGTTATATTTTAATTTAGTTTTTACCTAATAAATAATCTGAGTAAAAACTCTAAGTATTTACCTGAATAAAATGCGCTAGGCTTTGCCTTTAATTTCGATGAAGTACTCTTTAATTCCTCTTGATATTTCTGATTCATGGCTTGATATTGCGACACAGACATCGAAGGACGGCTCTTAGCGTATTCCACACTTCTAATAGACACTTCAGTTTTGTGTTCCGCTTGGTCTATAGTCTTTACGTAATCAGACGATATTTTACGAGTAAGCCGTTTACTGTGTTGCAAATTCAACATTTCGTCATACGAAACTTTTTCAGTTGTCAAAGAGTGACGTAAATATTTTTCTCTTGTATTTTCTTCGCTTTTTATACGCGAATTAGGTGATGAGTATGTCAATAATAAGCTTTTATGTTGAGATTCTCCGAGGGGTCTACAATAAGAAATTTCTTTAGTAACTTTTTAGTACCTATTAACAGGCGCACAATAGCACATGACATAAAAAATGTTTGAACTTAGGTCCTAACTATGCATCAATGGACATATAAATTGTATTGGATGTTGCAATTTAATTTGATGTTCTTGTGGGAGTATAGGCGATGACTTTTTCAATTTTGTTTAATGACTTACGAGAGCTGAAGTTGCAATATACAGAAAGTAGCGACCGTCAATACATTTAGAAAAAGGTTCTGACTCTATAATATTTCAAGGACGATTAAGAAAAAATAGCTCATTTTTGTTTTCTAGTCTACAACAACAAGTAACTAATGTTCACTTATATTCCTTCAGTGTCGGGCCGATGTCGTCATCAAGAGAAACGTTTTCATACAATCGTGTCAGTACCGATTGCCTGCGTACTTCCATATCTGAATCGGACATTTCCAAATTAGATGGTCGCACGAAGCCAGTTGGTCGACGAACTGGTTTGGATCCAGTTTGGGCGGCAACTGCAGACGCGGCTATTCGTACTTTTCTAAACCAATAGACAAAACTAATATAAAACAGAAAAGAGAGGAAATTCCTATAAAATTATATTTAAATTTGGTCTAGGTCACATATCACTGTTCAAAGATTGAAAGGTCATGGAGAGATATAAAGCGCAAATAACGTTGGCTGCCCTCAGCTCGTCTGTTGATACATATATGTATTAAAATAAATTATTCGCGTCACGTCGAAATTACTAAGTATTTCTTAAATATAAAATGACATTCAGCTCTTTTATCTGTTAGCATATAATTATATATACTTAAAAAAAAATTGTCAGGAGGCTTTTAACAGTTCATAAATCTTAGTTTTCAGAAAAATCATAATAAATTTTAAAAAATTCAACATCCTACCGACTCCCAGTAAGCGAATCATCATCTTCTTCATGCAACTCCTCAGAACTAATTCTTTGTATAATATGAATCTTTTCCAAGTCCTCCATACGAACAAATCCCGTCTGACGTCTTTTAATTTTACTTGGCTCTCTTACACCCCACGGTATACTTATCGAAACTTTTCTTAAAAAAATAAATAAATAAACAAATTTTGTACTGAAAAAAATACTTGTCAAAAAAATACACGAACTTACTTTTCGCCCATATCCCTAGATTTTCTATCAACGGATGCTAGTCTGTAAGTAATCATGAAATAAAAAAAATAAAAATACAAAACTGGATGAAAACCTAACAGTACATTAACTAAGAACGTTTATATATTGAATATTAATATTACCTAAATCTTCTCAACTCTTCATCAGTTATCATTTCAGACCTGTATTAAATAAAATGTAATTAGATAACAGTATATTTCTGGTAGTTCCTAATATTATTTTGACATATTTTATTTTTCAGTTCAAATTTATCGAGATTTTCACTGAAAAAATCTTAATCCTAAATGGCTTTTTAGAAATTGTTCACAGTAATGTCAACTGAATAGAAGAAAACTTATACTTACTTTCTTTTCCCTTCAAATATATTGCATTTTCCAAAACCCCGAGCGATTCCTTTAATCACATCTCCAGCGAAGCTGACACGATCTACATTCAGCCTAAAGACATGATTCATTTTAAAATATATTGAATAAACAATTATTTAACATAGTAGTTAAAATATTTAAAATCGCTGTATTGGTTTGTTGTTACAAGAATGTAATATATATTTATATACAGTATTAACAAAAGATGAGTAAAATTTATTCCTTGGCTTAACATTAGTTTGATTCATAGACCTAAAATTATATTGTTGTCATAGTACATAATTTAATAAATAAATGCTTTTACTTGAGGTATCTTCGAATTTCACGTTCTTCTTCAGACTCTAATGATTCCACTGTAAAGTATTACTTTCTTATTTATTATATTTCATTCAAGAACCTACATAAAAATATTCCTCTCATAAATTTTCATTGTTGTATATAATTTAATATAAAAACCCTAGGGAAGTCTCAAATCCTTAAAAAATCGAAATCTTTATTACACGATTAAAGATCAAACAACGCCCGTAAAGAATTTCACATTACTCACTGGAGCTTTCTTCAGTATCGTCTCCAAATTTAAAAATGTCGGACGTGTAAGACAATCGTGGAGCAATTACTTTTTCAGGCAAGTCGGACTCCAAATCGCTTTCCAGACAGTAATGACCTTTCAAAAATCTATAAAAGTAATTTTTGTTAATATACCTAAGTACTTAGTTAACCGCTATTCAATCGTTCCGAATAACTTTTCGTAATTGATATATTACATTTTATTCTTAATAATCATTGACAAATGTTTCATTTTGGTAACACAATACACACGTACTTTTTCAGATCATAAGTAGAATCAACTTCATCTGGATATGGAACATCCGTTAGTGGTATATAATATGGCTTCTCTGGTTTGACCACTAAACTCACAGTTCCAACGAGAGAAACATGATGGTATACACTCTCTTCTGGTTCATATTGATACTCTTCTACGTCAAACTCATTATTTTCTTCAAGTGCCTCGCTGACTGTTGCTGACGGTCGACGAGGGTCCACGCTTGAAGTCCTAAGTTGTTTATCTATATCTTCTTTCTTTCGTATAAATCTATTGCGGAGAAAACCTTATTTATCTATCGGGATAAAGATATTAATACTTAATATGTACTAAAATTATATCTACTGATATTCAGTAGCACTCCCAAAATTCCACAAAGTAAATTTTTTCTTGTCAATAAACAGTAATTGTTTTATTTAAGGTAATAAAACAAAATATAACACTTAGATAAGCAGAACTGCTCGATTAAATCAAACACAAAAAACGTTAAATCGCTTTAACGATTTTTTTGTGCTATTGAAATATTTTCAACCTTATACAGATATGGTTAATGTTTTTTCTCTTAATACAGACACGCGGGGCATTAAATATATTTTTTTTTAAACCTTTGTGTAGCTCGAATATTTTTTTTATCTTCATCGACAACCTCTTCCGTTTCACCTTGTTCTTGTTCTTGACGTGCAATTTCTCTAAATTCAATTTCTAAAAATGTTTTACCTAGGATTTCCTGTTAACAAAAATTTTCTATAGATTTGTCATATAACCATCATAATTACATAATTTGTCATATAACGGCAGTCTCAGGTATGTACTTACATCTAACAAGATATCTCCCAATGCAACAAGATCTTCAATATGACCTTGAATATATTCATTAGCCCCTTTATTGATTGCGATATCCTGACATTCCATGTTTAATATACCAGTACTATGAATTAAAATTTCTACCGTCGGAGATTCATACCAAGTAGGGACGGACTCAATTTTTTTTAGAACTGATTCTCCATCAATAAGCTGACCGAATGCGACATATTTCTGAGCCATCCAAGAAGCTGGTTGAAGTAAAACAAAGAATTGCGTAGAACAGTCTACATGCCTGAAATAAAGCAGTGTATACATAGAACTTTGCTAGATTTAATAGACACATTACCTTGGCAGACAATTTTACAACTGGCTGTCTGGCTATCTGTTTCTCGCGATGTTATCCACATTGCCATTAAAATTAAGCACCTATATTAATATTGGGTACAAAACTTATTCCTACCTCCCATCGTTAGCCATGCACAGTACGCCACGTTTATCATGAGGTATGATAAAATTCTCGCAATCTAAATCGGTATTTTTCAAACCAAAGCCCCCGCATTGTATCCAGGAGTCTTTAACAATACGATGAACAGGAGTACCACCATACCCACCGCGTTTAGTTTGACAAAGCCGGAGAAAGTTCACACATGTATTTGGTACCACATCCACATAAAGCTAAATAGAAATAAAAGTGCTAGCAATTTAATTGAATGTTGTAACAATAAAAAAGTTAAATGTAAGATGTACCATGAATATCATTGTACCAATGTGTCTCGAATCAATCGAAATGTGCATATATGCACATGGTCTCTGAAAATATAAATAAAGATTATAGATAATGTAGAAATTTTAATATAAGTACATGTAACAAAGATCTACAAACCCCAGCAGCTCTAACATAGTTTACAAATTGATCAACACCTTCTTTGTAATAATCCAAAATAATATGAAAATAGTACTTGGCATTTATTATGTCTCTAAATTCTTTTTCTCCTCCCAGAAATTTGTCGTTCAAAATAATCGCTACGGAGTTCTCCAAACAATATGCTTGTACACCATATTTTCGCTTTAAATCGCTTAAAACATGGGACCACTCAACAGTTGTTACCCCTGAAAAAAATTATGAAGCAACACCTAAAAGAAACTAAGATTAAAAACTATACATATAAATCTTAATATCTACCTCTAACTATTGGGACATCAAATATTTTGGGACGATACTTATATAACCCGTTTGCTATATTAATGCAGTAATTAAATTCCTTCGTCACTAAATCGCCGATAATAGTAAATTTCACCCTATCAATATCAGGTGCTTTACTCTCTTTCTTGGGATATTCACAGTTATATATCGAGTTATGAGCATATTTTACTTTGTTACGATAATGATCTTTGATTACACGTTCCCATGGATGATGAGATACTTCTTGCCTTTTGTGATTGAATTTATAAAAGGACATAATTACATTTATATTAAAACTGGGAAACTGAAAAAAAAATATTTATGGCTTAACATTGATTATATATGTTTTTTAATCATGAGACGTCTAATGTTCTACAAAGGTTCTAAATAATATTCAAAAAGTACGTTTGCATGAGGCGTGCGTCTTTTTCATATGATCATATATTTTAATCAGATAATTAGCAATAATAAAATAATATAATTAAAAAGTGTGAGGTTAAAAATGATTATAATGTTTTTAAATCACTTCCACCATTACTTTATAGAATCTTAAATATATTATTCAAAAGGCAGTATGTATTTTGCTCTTTACTAGCCAATTACGATACATTTACAATAAGATTCAACCTTATCGATAAAGTGTTGGCGCTTCCCTATTCACTCTTTTCTCTAGTGACATTTGACATATGATAAAATGTCAAAATAGTGTTATTTCCTTTAATTAATAAACTAATTATCTTAGAAGGATTTTGCATTAATAGGCTATTAAACTTTTGTTTGTAAAGTTTACTGTGAAAATATATAATGCAAAACACGTAACATAACTTAGTAAAACAAGTTAATAAATCGAAAAAACATGAATAATAAAAATTCGGAAGAGTTTTCTTTGATAACTGAACAACTTTGTACTATTTTACATAATAAGGACTATAATGTGATTAAAATTAATACTCTGATTGATGAGTTGAATGCTAAATTATATAAAACACAGCTTTTTGTTAAAATAAATGTAAGTACAGTGCTTATTTATAACCTGTTATGCTACAGTTCTTGTTATAAGCATTTCATAGAGTTTCTAGGCTCGTGGTTTTAATAAAAGAAAACATGTTTTAGGATGCCGCTTCTCTACTTGATACTTTATGTTTGAATATAAAACCGATTGATGAGGCCCTGTCAGCTAAAGCTTCACATTTAATGAACAGTATCATAACTAAACAAATTATTCCACTTAGCAATGAATATCTGTGGCGCACTATAGCTTGGCACATTGAATGTATTAAAACTGGATCTGATATGATATTACCAGATATTTTACATAACATGCAGTCTATTTTACAATCAAATGTTCAAGCTGGGCAGAAAGTATGAAATAAGTTTTATTTACATTTATATCAAATTTGGAATAAACAGTTATACATAAAAATTTGACACAAAGAATTTTTTTGGGAATGGATATGGAGATACACTTCTTTTTTAGTCTGTTAATTTAATTCTGAATATAAAGTTTTTTCTTAAATTTATAAATGAAGTAATAAAGTGGTAGAGTATATGGATATATTTTAATTTTCTGTATAACAGAAAAAAACCAACCTTTCGCTCAATTTATTGAAATCTTGAATCAATTATAATTTAAAGTTTACTACTCTATAATTTCTATTTATGTTCTCTCTTAACCTTTTAAAAATTTATTTAATACATAAGATTTTTTCTGGTTAACAGTTTGTTAAGGAATTAATTGGTAATGAAGGATTACTTATAAAGTATATAGACATTGGAAATATTGCATATTTGACTCAGCAAAATTTTCTACAAACATCTCTAATAGTATTCAAGTGTACAATATGTTTACTTACAACATTGGAAGAGAAAGATGGAGATCAGACAGAAACATTATTGCAAATAAGAGACAATATTTCTCTACTTACTGTAAGATATCTTATGAGAGGTTCTATGAAAAATTATGATGAGTTTTTATATTGTAAGGTAAGGTATGAATCACCAAATCAAAAATTCAGTTAATAAATTTTTATCTTTCTAATTTTTTATATATTAATGATGTAGAATTTTCTGTAAAAAAAAAATCATAAAACAATATTCATTTTCACATGAAACTTTGAAATATCATTTTGCATAACAAACAATTTTGATAGAGTATAATTTATTTTACTAAACTATTTAGTGAAAACAAAAATAAAGATTTTTATTAATTATATACATTTCAGGTTGTAATTTCAGCATTAAGAGTATTATCACATGTGTACTTTAATAATCACAATACAGATGTATCATTACCGGAATTAATGGGAATATGTCAATACTTCATATTGTATGGCTTAATTAAACAGAATAGTAGGCCTGAAAAAATAATGCCTTCACAACAAACCGTGGCTGCTACTCCTATTAAGCCAAGCATCAGAGGTGGCAAGGTAGTTAATCTATCTTTAAAAAACAAAGAAGTTTATTATAATAGAAAGATTGTAATGACTAAATTCTAAACATATTGTACTTTTTACTAAAAAAAATTGTCTGATTTAGGTGAAAGGTTAAGAAAACATTTGTTTATTTTATACCAAGGTTCCTTTTTTTCTAACTTGAAAATAGAATTTTTTAAAAAATATTCTTTTATTTTGTTAGAAACAAAAGATGCGGAAGCATCGCAATAATGCTATAGAAAGTTTAAAGAAAGAAATACCTGTGTCTGATAGAAGCTTGATGAAGGATGTTGATAATTTTGAGAATAATTCTGCATACAAACCAGCAAACAATTATTTAGAACCACCGAAGAGTAAAGCGTGTTGGACATTAACTAGTGATTCAGATATGTCTGATATGGAGAATAGTAGAGAGGCAAAGCTTGTTGCACTTAGGTCTCGCGTAAGGCAAAGTGCTGCTAATTTGTTTCTAATTTTATTTAAGGTAAATTATTTATGTTGTATTGCTAATTAATCTTAAGATTTTCCTAGTCTACAAATTTTTCGTAATATTATAGATGTGAAAGTGAATTTGGTTCACACGCTCTACTGCTTTAATTACTCAAATCGTTTCGGTGATTGTTTTGTAAAGATTTAAAGCTACTTTTTTAATATAACACAAATGATATTGATCCGACCTGATAAATTTCATAAATGTGTCTGTTTATATTTTGTAATCTTTAGATGAAGGACAAAAGGGAAATTTTTGGTTATTGGTGGGCGCTTTTGCCCGACTCTCCTGATGCTCACAACTGGCTTGTTGAGGAGAATTCTAAAAAATCTCTGGCATACTGTGCTATTACGGACCCTATTGCCAGTAGTCGAGCGAGTGCACTTAGCGTTATACTGGCTTTATTGTCTGGCTCTAAAATGTATTTAGCACAAGCGGAAGTCAGGTATTATTTCCATTATATTTTACAAATCCTCAGTTTTATTGTTTATGTAACATTAATGTGATTATTTTTAAATTCGGGGGGTTTAGAATTATATAGACAAAATTTTTATCATAAGGGAGAGTGCTAATCTGATGGTAATTGATTACATCCCCCCATATCTTTAAGATGTGTTATTGGCCTATTAGATGAGATGGAATGTTTTTCTTGATGGTTGTCATGTATTGATCCCGAACAACGCTGTTATACAGCTTATGTAGGGGGGAATTTTGGCTTCAACAAAACAAATAATAAATTTGACATAAATATTTAAAAGTAATTCAGTATAATTGATTAGGAATACTAAAAAATTATTTGTACTGTCTCAAAGATATTTATTTAATATTATATGAATTATAAAAATTACTTCGTTTTTCTTGTGTCCTTTTGCAGCAAAAAATCAAATGCATCATTCATACCATTTTCAGTATCGCTTGGTTATATAATAACCTGTATGCATAAGATTCTAGTGGGTATATTAGATAGCGAACGAAGCCACGCAGTGATTCTTCTCGCGTTAAAATGTTGTGCTGCGCTTGTACAGGCCACACCCTATCACAAGATGCAGGAAGGATTAATTAGTGATTTAGTGAGATCTACTAGGAAATTTCTCGTACATCGAGGTAACTTCATGGCCCTTACAATGATTTTTGTCCAAAAACTATATATGTATGAAATAAAACATCTATCTTTACTTATCATAAATTAAGAAAAGAACGCTCCATCTTGTAAGTCTATATGAAACGATAATTTCATAAAAAATACATTACTTTACTAAAAAAAAAGAACCAGCAATGAAGCATGATAACAAAAACA
>JAOSYY010024972.1:0-10855 GCA_025727935.1 Hebomoia glaucippe | reverse complement strand
TTTTTTTATGATACAGCATATAAAATTACATATAACCTTCAATTTTTACCCCTCTACAGTCAACCCTTATTTTTTATGTGGCAAAACGACGTTTGCTGGGTCAGCTAGTTTCGATATAAACCTTTGACTTTTGAATATTTGAGTATTATTAATTGTAATTTATGTCTCAAAGAGCTTGATGATTATAAAGATTGAAAAATTTCAAAAAATAGAATTTTTGTCTCACTCCCAGTCTCTTACGCGATATAAATGACAATAACTATGAATCTATACTAATATTATAAAGCTGAAGACTTTGTTTGAACGCGCCAATTTTAGGAACCGCTAGTCCGATTTGAAAAATTCTTTCAGAGTTGGATAGTAGCAATAGGCTCTATTATATTTAAAAAAAATTAGGGATCCTTATTAAAAGTCTAATAATGTAACCTAAGGTGTAAAAATCGAAATGAACGAGATCGAAGCCGCTTGCAGGAGTTAGTTTTAGACTAAAATTTAACATTAATTAGTAGAAATATTGAATGATATACGACTACAGTTGTATGCTGTATGATAAAACCCATAAATATTGGAAATAAAAATTCATACAGCGTTGCATCAATGAATAATTAACGAGAGGCTGAGGTTATCACCTGCTATCAAGGAACCCTCAATTCTCGTCTGTCGATTTCCGATATAAAAATTTTCAACTGTCAGATATTTATTAATAACATAAAATCCATCTACATAAGCAATGACTATATGCCTTTATATAGTATAGAAATGTAAATTTCCGTTTATCCCGTAACAGGTCGAAGAAACGAGGAAAAGATACGGCACGATGTTTTGATTGTGGACATAAAATAACAAACAGTGATTATCTTTATCCTGCCTCTGACTTTAGACGGTGTTAAACTGTAATTTTATTCACCGTTTACTGCTTTTTTAATGTCGAAACAATTTGTACATTGTAAAAGTACTATTTCTAAGGTCAAGGACAATACCGGTGGAGTCATGAAATAATTATTGTCACGCTATATCTAAGTGTTAACAGGGGGTTTTATGAAAAAGTATAAATTTATGCTCTTACGAACCACGTACGAGAACTGTACTTTCGTTAAGTGTGAATTAAAAAAAAACATTCGTAAATACAAGAGCGGCTTAAAATTTGCGAATATAGTACGTCACAGAATATAGCTATGATGCGAGACGTCATTGCGAGTGACTATGGACTAATTAATGCTAATACGAGATAAATTAACAATAAATAGAAATTTATTGAAAATTCGTATATACATTTTATTCAGTAAAGGTGTATACATTCCCATAGGTGATATTTATATTATGTGAGATAAACTATGCACGGGTCAGCTAGGTATTAATAAACGTATATTATTCTAAACATTATTTTGTAAGTTCGAACTGTCCGTAAAATAGGACAAGTTACTGCTAGACGAAACCAAAAACATAATCGTTAGTTATTTGAGTATTCAATCGGTTGCATTTTAGATGGGCTAAATAGGCAATTAAAATTCCTTAACTGAAATTTAAATATACATAGCAATTTAAGGACATGGGACATACATAATTACGTAGACAGACGGAAGAGTCGGGCGTGACGTCGCATAGACGCATCCACTACGAGACGTGAGTCGAACATCGATGCTATGTTCAAGGCACACTATATTCACTCCACATCGTCGCAGACATAATAGGAAGCTGCTACTTGTGGATTGTATGGCACATATAAAACAAATTTTAGTTAGCCCGCTTCTGAAGATCACTTTAATAACCCGAAGTACCCATAAAAACTTGTTAACATTCTAAAAAATTAAAAATGATTCCTAGTGATCGATTCAGATTTCGAAAAAAGAAATCAGGCCGGCAGCAGAACGTCTCTGAAAACAAGAAATTATAAAATATGACTAAAGCAACTGTATGCTCGCTTGCCTTCCTATCGTATAAAAAATAAGAGTTATAAATATTGTAATATTAAATAAAAATAAAATTTTCCAAATAAAAAATTGGGCTTAAATATTACTTAGGTGTATGAAAATAGTTTACGAGATCTACCGAATATATGGAAAAAAAATCATAAAAAACCGTCGAGTCGTTTCGGAGGAGTTTAGTTATCACTGTGACACAATATTGCAAGACATCTATAAAATTGACGACCTTGCAAACAAAATCGAGTAACAAACAACATTACTGGATAACCACAAACTTACAAACTAAAATCTAGTTGTATTTTCCTATCTTTTATAGTAATAAAATAACATTGATTACTAGCTAGTACATTATTTGTTATCTTAATTATTCTTACGTTATCTACATAGATAAAAAATTATCGTATCAATTATAGAAATAAATTGTAATAAAATTAGCATTTTTGTGACGACGTTGATGTGTGTGATCCAAGTGAAAGTCCCCACATCTTGATAACTATCAAACATTTTCTATTTCAGATATGTTTATGTAGGAGCAAACGAGATAATATCTAATGGTTTGTAAACGTATTTTCAAGCATTTCAAACGTATTCCACGCGTTTCCTGGAAGACGGTTAAGGAAATCGCTTGATCTAATTGCCTTTTGTAAAATTTACAAACTCGATTATTATCAAACAACAGAAGGCAAAGTTAATGAGTTTCCCCTTATAATGGCGAAATCTATTAATAACTTCACAATAAAACTCTACGAGCTATAAAAAATAATATATGTACATACAAATTATTACGATGCCAACAGAATTTTCGCATTAAATAATTTTCCACTTAATATATTAGGGGCGAAAGAGGAAGTGTATGGAATCTAAACAACGATTTTTAAAAATATCATGTGTATTATATTTTTAATAAATTCATATTAATTTCCGAAATTATTTAACAGATATTCATACGGTGACAAATCTCGATAGTGTAGCCTGATGTATCATAAAGGCTTACTAAACAATGGACCCCTAACCTGATTTATTAAATGCCAATAAATAGGCTACCAGCACATTGTTAAATAATTAATGATAACGTTGCTGCGAACCTACGAGTGCAGCCGTTGGCAGTCAAGGACTGCAATCGGGTCGGACATGTATGAATAAAATTAAATGGATAAACAAAGTTTTCCGAAGAATTATGAATTAAAGTAAATCTCAAAAATGCTGCAAAAGATGTCAAAACTGTTACGAGATAACGAAAGCCAATGATTAATCGAAGATGTTCCTTAATTTACAAGAATATTTAAATACAAACTAATTATTTATCTAAAAGATATTTATAGATTTACAACAGTCATTGATAATGATCTTACTTCCCATTCCATAAACCGAAAATCACATAATCTCGGTAGAATTACAGCAAGCACCATAAAAACATAGAGCGCACGAAACTTCTGCTCATTTATATCGTAAAATCATTTAATTATCGTGGAAAAGATTCTCGTTATAACGTATTACGTCGCATAAATCTTATAGTGAACGTTATCTTTCAACTATTTAATTTTTATTGCTTACGACACATTAAATTTTACGATTCGACAGAACTTGAAATTTGAACTGAACTACGAGCAATCACATAAAGTCTATGGAAGCAATAATGGCCCGTTACCAATGTTTACAGCATACTCGTACTGAATGAATTATTTATTTTCCTTAATACTAATTATTATATCTGGCACAAGATCTATTGACGCCTAATCTCACATAATGGTATGTATATTAAAATAGCTGACCCAGCAAACGTGTTGCCGCAATAATATATTGCGATTAAAAAATAAGAGTTATATGTATTTTTATATACTATATCATAAAAATAAAAATACGAAAAAAAAATTACGGTTGGGCATTTAGATAATGTCCGATTACTAACCGATATGCACACAAAATTTCACGAAAATCGGTCGAGCCATGACATACATAAATATCCAGTCCGAATTACCATTCATAGATGGTTTCACCTGGCTAAAATCGCGAACGACCCTCCAAAAAAAAAAGAAAACCATTCATAGATGGAAAGATCATGAAGTGTTGTAATGCGCTTCGACTCCAGTCTATGCTTATCCAAATACTCGAAAAAAAAAAAGATGTCGTCTAGCATCCATTTAACATGACTCTAGTCTATCGATAATGTCATAAAATTAACGATAAAAGTGAGGTTAAAGCTATTAACGTTATTAGCTGAACAACGGGTGTTCTAAGTAACACAATTGAGTGTATAATTTGCATATGAAGAAAAGCTAGAATTTAAATGCTTATCATAAGAATGAACTGTAAAAATATGTGTACCAAATGTAAATTTGTACATTGTGCAAGTGGACATTTTAGAACGCAGACCAATTACGAATTTCTCGGTTTAAAAGAGAGAATACATTTTAGGAATTTTTATTATCTCTTAGTGTCATATAAAAACCGACACGGTATTAAGGTTTTCTTTCCATACTAAAGTATAAAGTATGTAGAACATTACACCTGAAAAACTTAATAAATTGATCTTATTAATTGTTACATATTCGTTTGATCATATACGTATACAAAATTTAAATAAAACAAAACTAGCTTTGTTTATTAATGAAGACAAAAAAAGCATGAAAACAGTTTTGTAGAAAAACCATTGTTTTTAAAACTCTATAAACAAAACACTTAATTTAAGTTCTGCTATAAAATAAAATTCATAACATATTTCATAAGCTTCATACTTGTCACTAAGGAATTTTCTCCCGCGCGCAATATTTACGAGGGCATTTTCCTAAATAGCCTTATATTAGTAGCTCAATTTCCTACGGATATAGGATATTAACTGCAAATTTTGACTGGTTCTGTTTTCAATGGGGTTGTTGGGGCTTTGAAGAAGTTATGTGCATGTGTTGTTGTCGTTTGGAATGGCAAGTTGTGAGTGTCGATTACCTACTATCGATTGATTTAAGGAATTTATGTGACCTTCGCTAGTCACAAGTGTAATACGAAGAAGTATTAGAAGAGTTATTTTTTTATATTAACTAGCTGACCTAGCAAAAGCTGTTTTGCCACATAAATATATAAAATTGGGGGTGACAATTTTGGGGTTGTATATATTTTTATATGCTATATCATAAAAAAGTAGAAAGAAAAAAAAATGTCTAAAAAATAGTAAACTAATTTTAGGGGTGGTCCACCCTTAATATTTAAGGGGACGAAAAATATATTGTAGCCGATTCTCGTATATACTGAATACGCATAAAAAATTTCATAAGAATCGGTCGAGCCGTTATGGAGGAGAACGGGAACGAACATTGTGACACGAAGATTTTATATATTAGATGATCAATAGGCGAGCTCTATCACATATCATTATTACAATTATATGTATTATAACATATTTTGAACATTTGGATAAACATTCCAGCATTTCACGACCTCTCTAACTATTAAAAATATGTTATCCGATTTTATTACATATTTATAATAATAATTAATTTGCCCAAAGAAGACGTTAACGAAAACTTGAACGCGAGCGAAATCCGATGCAAAAATTATAAACATGTTAGAGCATGGTGGAACATACGACCTATGGCTTTTAAAATCTTCTCCTATACAAATAAATAGGCCTGTCTTCGTTTCTCTCTGTCTAGGAATAGAATTTCGCTATCTTTACGCTCGCAGGGTGACAGTCCAACTCTGCTTGTCTTGGGGTAAAGTATTTGTATTGACATTAGGGGAGCTTTGTCGTGGGGGAATAATATTTTGACGGGTGGATTGAGTTACTTCCACGCGTGTTACAATAGAAATTCAATAAACAGGGGTTCTGACTCACTTGTAGTCTGCAGTTGACAAATTCAAATAACCATCGTATATATTAACAAAATATTTCGAATTCAGTACAAACGCATCCATTTAAATTACGGTCAACTTTTAGTTAAACAGTGGTTCATCTTGAAAATTGGAGAAGTATAATGTCTATTATATAAAATTCTCGTGTCACGGTGTGCGTAATTGAACCCCTCCGAAACGGCTCGACTGGTTTTCGTGAAATTGTATATGCATATTCAGTAGGTCTGAGAATCGGACAACATCTATTTTTCATCCCCGGGTTGTTCACCCTTAAGATTTTGTTTTAAATTTTTTGTTTTAATTTTTTTAAGATACAACATATAAAAATTTATACAAGCCCAAATTTTCACCACTAAATTTTATATATTTATGTGGCAAAACGACGTTTGCGGGGTCAGCTAGTTTCGCTATAAAAATATACTTTATATGAACAAAGCTCTTTTTAAAGCATTCGATTTTTATCAGAACGACCTTTAGCATTGACCTCTATTCAGTGAGTGCAGTTTAATCTGATAAAACAACCACATGTAATTTATTACAAACAGGGTCGATTTCACTACAGTTACTGTCTGTTTACGATGCATTACATTATTTACCACACAGTAACTTAAAACTGATCTGAATTACGGTTTCAACGTTTTCTTATCGGTTTTTATTAAAGTCTAGTTCCTATTTAAATAGACGCTAAAGAATCTTCGTTACTATGTAACTCAGTAATTAATGGCTGCAAGAATCGACTCGTGCAAAGTTTTCTCGCTCAGCTAAACCAAACTATGCAATCTAGGTACGTGTTCTTCCACACTATCTCGAGGAAAACAGTAACGTATAAAATTTTACAGACAATCGACAATTGAAAGGACGAGATTTTATAAAACATAAAATATAAATAGGTTTATATTTTGCCTTTGAGAACTTTAAGGTATAAAATTATAATTATTTGCGCAGAAAATATAAATTATCAAAACAACGCCCATTTACTTACGTTGCCGTTAAACGATTAGTCTCTTTTATTCCTTATTTTCTTCAAAATTAAAGATAACAACTATTATTTAATTGAAAGCCTGAAGCTAAAAGCTGTTGTTAACTTGCCTGTAAATTCTTTTAAGTCTAGTAAAAATTAAATAACCCATCTGATTTAGAACTGTATTGCTTAGTTATACTATGAATAAAATATTATTTCATCTTATTTTCGACCCGACCAATGCTATGATTATTTCCAGCCACGAATTGACATATTTATTGACATTATTGAAACATATGCGTAAATAGAACAATATAATAACTTTATAAACCAGATATACCTACACAAATGAGCCTAAAGTGTAAAATCGATTGTAGGCAAGCCGCGTGGGTTTCCCAGATTCCATTACGGTACAAATTATACCACACAGCGATAACCTTACCAATATTTCAGAGAATTGCTATCCTTCCACAAGCGATAATATTTTATTTAAAAACACGAGAAAACAGTATAACTAAGTGGAATATATTTAATAAATCATCAGAGTTACGGTCTTACAGGTACAGAGCAGACATATTTCTATGTCTGTTTCACTGGTCCTTTATCTTTACAGGTATTTTCGGATATGCAGTTAATATCCTGCCAGTTTATTTTTAGTTCACGTCGTTATTAAAAAGAGATTATTTCTAACGACATTTTATTTTTCCAAATAGTCTGACTTGTATTTTGCAGAATTAATTATGAAATAATGTCACACTAATACTTTATAGTAAAATGATAATAAAAGAACCTTCCCCTGTTTCCTCCCTTAAAATTTAATCTTCACAAAAAGATACCTATAACTCTTTTTTTTTCAACGTTCAACTATATATTCAGAAAACTGTGATGAACAAACAATTTTAACATTAGGATTACAATAGTCATAATTCGAATCTCTTCGCTTCGATTCTAATAGAATTCGATTATATTAAAACCTCGAAAAACAATCGAGATGTTCATAGAGCAATAAAAATGCGTAGGCATTTAGGCTTAGCGTTTCACAGTAATATTGCTTGTTATGATAATCAGGTACACGATGTCTCTTTTACAATCAGTCGTGAGAAACAATGTAACATATACAGCCAGTCCGAGATTATCATAAAACTTTATAAATAAAAATTGTTGTATATATTTTCGATACTTTTTAACTATTCATCTTATTATGATGAATATTTAAGCATCTTTTTATGTATACGCAAAAATTTGGAACTCGAAAAGTATATTTTAAAAAAAGAACCAAGTTTGCTAAATCTTGCTAATGATAATATATTACGAAATAAGAAAAAAAAATATATTTTATATATGGATTTGATTAATCTTCTTATATATATAAAAGAAAGTCGTGTTAGTTACACTAATTATAACTCAATATCTGAACCGATTTGGCTGAAAATTGGTGGAGAGGTAGTTTAAGACCAGGAGAGGGACATAAGAAACTTTTTATGCTGATCCCTTGGGACTCGCTATAAAACATAGTAAAATTAAACACAAAGACATGGAATAACAAAACGCGACTGACAGCTAAACGTTGTTGTCTATGGTTGAAAATTTGACAATTAGGAATATTGAAGTTGAACGGTTAATGTGTTTGTTTCGAGTTTCTATTAGTTTATTGAGATGTTATCGTTGATTTAATTTATTATCCTTATAAAAAATTGAAGTTAATAATATCCAAAATCATTTCAATCTCATTTATTGCCTCTAAGGCGGAACTAAGTTCGCCGAGTTAGTTAGTATAATAATAAATAAGAAAGTCGTGTTAGTTACACTAATTATAACTCAAGAACAGCTGAACCGATTTGAGTGGAAATTTGGTGGGGAGGTAACTTTGGACTCAGAGATGGACATAGGATACTTTTATCTTTGTTTTTCGTGATTTATATCTCCTGCATGCCCTTGTTGGACCTAGAAAGACAACATCGACATTAAAGAATTATTTAAATACTTGATTTAATTTATTTATAATTATCTATTATACAAATAAACAAATGAACTTGATAAAATGCATAATACGCTCATTTATTGCCTCTAAGGCGCAACAAAATTCGTCGGGTCAGCTAGTAAGATGTGTAACAAAAAGAAATTATTAAAACGTAATCCATTACATAAATATTATCACCAGAATTATTAAGAAAATAATACTCGGTAAAATCTAAACTGACTAAAAAAAATTAAACACACGTAGTTAATTTCTCTTAATTGTATTTTACGATTTAGCTTTAATTTCCAAACTAATCTTTTTTTTTTAATTTCCAATCGTATCAAAATCGGCACACTCCTTTATAATCTACGTTTCCACATATACAAAAGGCAACTTACAGCGTCCTTCATAGTCGAGAGTTGAGATGTTTATAAATTATGCAATTGAATTCAATTATAAGTACAGATAAGCATGTTTACAATATTCTGATAACAAGATCATAAAAGTCTTATTGCTAAACGACCTCATGACCAATGATATAGACAAGCGAACATAAATCTATTGCAGAAATAAACAAGAAAAATACGGTCTAGCGAAATTACTGCCAACGATTTATTTATAGCGAGTAGTAAATAAAACCTGTTAAAATTGCTGAATTTATTTCAGCTTTGAGAATCGTAGTATTTATAATCTAATATATAAAATTCTCGTGTCACAGTTTTCGTTGCCATACTCCTCCGAAACGGCTTGACCGATTTTGATGAATTTTTTTGTGCTTATCCGGTATCTATGAGAATCGGCCAACATCTATTTTTCATCCCCCTCAATGTTAGGGGTAATGCACCCATAAATATATATTTTTTTATTTTTTTATGATGCAGCATATAAAAATACATACAACCCCAAAATTTCCCCCCTATTTAGTCAACCCCTAAATATTTGTGGCAATACGACATTTGCTGGGTCAGCTAGTATATTATATGTCGAAAATAAAAATTTTAGAACACGCGTTCAACAAAACATTCTACTTTAATTAATTACGATTTTTACACCTTGGATTATTGGACTTTTAGTAAGGATCCATATTTATTTTGAATATTTAATATAACCTATAGCCTTCCTCGATAATTGTACTATCCATCACCGAAAGAATTTTTCAAATCGGACCAGCGGTTTTTAAGAGAAGCGAATTCAAACAAACAAACTCTTGAGCTTTATTATTATATTAGTATAGATGTTGTATGAAGCAGACGTAATTTAAATACAGGTTTAATTTAAATTAATTGAATCGCGATTTTATTCATTCCGAATATTTACCTGGACGTTTTCAAAGCTTATTATGTATCACAGGTTAATGAATAGTATACGTTTTAATCCGATGAGAGTTCATTAAATAAATGAATCGCAATAAGAGGCGAAATTGTAGCTTTAAAATAAATTAAAAACATTAATATTCACGTCATAGTTAAAGATAGTGCTTGGACGTATCGAGTAGTACTCTCGACATGCGAAAGTGCATATAGTATTGATAAGAGCCATAAGTGAACACTTCAAACGCCTGAAACATCGAATGCAAATAACTGCTTATAATTTCACTTCCACTAATAAATTATATACATATTAATAATGGCTAAACTTTGCTGCGTCATATAAGAGAACTATATAAAGGATATAGTGGTTACTATATGGTTAGAACTTTTTAAGGGGAACAATTCTGCCATACATAATTATTCTGATTTTTACACGTTCACGCAATGTACGGAACGAAAGCTCTCAAAACGAATAATGTTTTCTCATTTTTGCAATATTTGTCGTGATGTTGTATACACTAAAGGCTTCCTAGATGAATGAGCTATATAATACATAATAGTTAAATACGAATCAGTACTCCTGAGATTAGCGCGTTCAACCAAACAAACAAACTCTTCAGCTTTATTTTATTGTAGTACAGAATAGTATAGACATACTAGCTGTCCCCGCAAACGTCGTTTTGCCACATAATAATAGGGGTTGACTGTAGAGGGGTGAAAATTGTGGGTTGTATGTATTTTTATATGCTGTATCTTAAAAAAATGAAAAAAAAAATTCGTCCAGAAATTAAAAAAAAAAATTTAAGGGTGAACAACCCTTATCACTTAGGGGGATGAAAAATAGATGTTGTCC